>PVKU01008121.1:0-77555 GCA_004027475.1 Anoura caudifer | reverse complement strand
TAAAATTGAGAACAAGAGAGGAGAGGGATAGGAATATCCAGGGAAAAGGGGAAGGGATTAGAGCAACAAGTATGAAAGACATATGGACAAAAGCTGGGGGGGGGGTGGAAATGGAAGGGAGCTGGGGAGGGCTGGGGCGGAGGGACGGGATGGGAGTAGAAAACAGAAGACTGTATAAGAACAACAATTAAAATAAAATCTAATTAAAAAAAATAAATAAATAAATAAAATCCTTAAAAAAATAAAAAAATAAATGTGTGTATTTAACAAAAATCACACACTCTATAAGAAATAAACCTAATTTAAGCCTCATTCATCCTTCATTCAGCAAATGTGGAATTTTTAGCATGAGCCAAGTTCTACACTAAGTGCTGAAGATGTAGAAACAATGTAGGGGTTCTCAAAAAGTTAAGTTAAAGGAGGAGACAGACTTGTAAACAAAATCGACAAAAGCTTATGGATGTCATTCATACTATTCATTTCCATTTTATAAATCAGGAAACTGGGGTTTGGTGAGGCCACACATCTAGTGAGTAGAAACTCCAAAATGTCTGCTACCAGAGTCTATGCTCTTCCCCTGTCCATTGTAAGTGTAAATGTTTTCTAATAAACATGTTTGAGTGTGTATGAGTGAAGAGGGCCATAGTGTGAACAAATTACAGTATGTGTATTTACAATTTTTTCATAATCCCACTCTGGTGAGTTGTCTAACAACCTCTACTGGAAAGTAAATACCAGAGGCAAGCATTTGCCCACAAATGCTGGACTGACCTTTGACCAGGAACATTTTGCAGAAGTACAACTAAAATTGTGCTAGTCAATGCTCATTACCTTGAGCAGGATCGTATATGTGTGTGTGTGACAAGTTTCTATTGATCCTGCCAAGGGTACAAATAGTCAAAGAAGGCATCTGTCAAGAGCTTTCTAAAAGCCTGCTCTGTTTCATCTCACCTAACTCCTCATCCTGAGAAATACAAACCTGACAGGAGAAAACAAGCAGCTGTTAGCAGGAGAGCCTGTCCTGCTAATGATGTTGGCTACGTTCCATTCTGGGATGGTCAGAGCCGTGCTGCAGTTTTGAATGATGTTTAGAGTAAACTCTGTTAAAGAGTAAAAAGATGCCATCTCTGTGATCACAGGCAGGTCAGAAGAAGGTGATGAGCTAAGTGGAGGATGGGATCCATGAAGAGGTGGATGTTCACTAAAAATAGTACTTGTCCCCATAGAAGAGTTTAATATATATTTTGTAGACAGAGAGTAGGCAACTATTCGTAAACAAGGAGGAGAATCCATGTTTAGACAAAAGCATGTAGAGGAAGTAGTTAAACTGATGTGTTAACTGTTATATTTTTCTCAATAGAAGACCTGAATTCTCTTAACCTTCTGCTGTAGATAAAAGCTTCTTTGGTACACAGTTTCACTGAATAGCGATGATAATATTTTTAAACTAATAAATAGTATTTATACTAATTATCTATTTCAAACTTCACAGTATGTAGTTTTTCTTATTCCTATTTCATAGGTTGAAAAAGTCACTGAAAAAAAATGTAAATGATTTGCTCACTGACTCAAAGCTAATTAGTGACAGACTGCTGGAATCTAGCTCGGGTCAATAAATCATGCTTGACTCCAAAATAAATCATGGCTCCAAAATCATTCTTTTATATATCTTATGCATTAGTTTCCCAAGATTGCCACAACAAAGTATCATGCATTGGGTGCTTTAAAATAACAGAAATTGATTCTCTCACAGTTATAGAAGCTAAAAGTAAGTTGGCAAGGCCTTGCTCTCTTTGATGTTATAGAGAAGGATCTTTCCTTCTTCTTCATAGTTTCTAGTAGCTACCAGCAATCCTTAGCTTCCTTGGCTTATGGCTGCATCACTCCAATTTTTTTCCCTTATCCTCACATGGCCATATTCCTTCTCTCTGTATCTGTGTCTCTTTACATGGCATTTTCATAAGAACACCAGTCATTGGCTTTATGGTTCTATCTCACTAAATACTACCTCATCTTATTTAATAATTATATTTACAAAGATCCTATTTTCAAATAAGGTCATAATCTGAGGTTCTGGTTAACATGAATTTTGAGGGAGAAACTATTCAACTCAGTATACAGGGCAATTAAGCTAAATAAATAAATAAATAGTATCGAGATTGGAAAGGAAAAAGTAAAACTACTGCATATCTATTTGCAGATGGCACAATTGTGTGTTTAGAAAACCCTAAGAGACTCACAAAAAGACTCTTTGAACTAATCAAAAAAATCGGAAATGTTTCAGGATACAAACTCAACATACAAATATCAATGGATAATCCAAAAATAATATTTTAAAATCTTTACTTTTTAAAAGCATTAAACATAATAAACTATGTAAGAATATATTTGACAAAATGAGGGCAAGACCTGTACCCTGAAACTTTAAAACATTGCTGAAAGTAATTTAAAAAAATCTAAAACATGGAAAACAGAATTATATTGATGAATTGGAGGATTTAATATTATTGAGGTGGCAATATTCCACATGTTTATCTGCAAATCCAACACATTGCTATAACACCCCAGCTTGCTTTATTTATTACTGTTAGTTAGTTTTGTTTTTTGGTTTTTTTTTGCAGAAATTGATAAGCTGATTCTTAAACTCATCAAAATGCAAGGGACTCAGAAAAAACAAAGAAGTCTTGAAAAAAAAAAGAATGAAATTGGAGATTTTAATTACCTGACTTCAAAATTTACTAAGAAGCTGCAATAATTGATACAGTGTAGTACTGGCATAAGAATAGACATACAGATTTTCTATCTCATTTTTATTCATTATCTTTGTTATCACTTTTATCTAAGTTATATATTCTATTCCATTGATATATATTGACAGATAGATAAATGGGATAAAGTTGAAAGTCCAGATATAGCTCCTTACATTTATGGTCACTTGATTTTTGACAAGAATATCAAGACAATTCAATGAGGAAAGAATTGTCTTTTCAACAAATGGTGCTAGAACAATGGGGTATCATATGGAAAATAAGAAGCCAGACTCCCACCTATGCCATAAAAAAAATCTTTTACTCAAAATGGATCCAAGATATGTATGAGCTAAGACAATAAAGCTCTGTGAAAACAATGTAGGCAAACATCCTTTTGAGTTTCTGTTAGACAGTATTTTCTTACATTTGAGAAAATAAACAAGTGGCAAAAGAAAAAATAAGCTCAAAATGTAAAATTTTATGAAACAATACAATCAAGGAAGTGAACATACAACCCATAGAATGAGAGAAAATATTTTCAAACTGGGTATCTTATGAGGGATTTCATCAAGAATATATAGAAAACTTTTCTATCTTGATATATTTAAAAATAACCTCCTTTTAAAATGGGCAAAGGATATGAATATAAAGTTTACTAGAAATATGCCCAAGTGGCAAACAGACAAATGAAAACATCCCCAACATCATTAGTCATCAGGGAAGAGCAAATCAAAACCAAAATGAGGTACCTCTTCACAACCTCTAGGATGGTTATCATAAATAAGAGAGATAACAGTGTTGGTGAGGATACAGAGACACTAAAACCCTCATACATTGTTATTGAGGGTATAACATTGTTCATCTGCCTTGGAAATCAATTTGGCAGTTCCTCAAATGTTAACATGAAGTTACCATACGACCTGGTAATTCCACTCCTAAGTATATACACAAGAGAAATCAAAGCACGTGTCCACACAAAAACTGTACATCAATATTTATAGCAGTGCATTTATAACAGTAAAAACGTGGGAAAAACCCAATTGTGCAATCATCTGATAAACAGATTAATATTCATCCATACAATGGAAAATAATGATAACATAGTATAACATGGATAAAGGATGAAAACAATAAGATAAGTGAAAGAAATCACCCAGAAAACACTATGTGTTATATGATTTCATTTATTTGTATTGTCCAGAACAGGCAAATCTATAGAAACAAAGTAAATCAATGGTTTCCAGGGAATGTTCAAGGTTTCTCTTAGGTGTGATAAAAATTAGGTAAAACTAGATTGTGGTAATTTCTATATTGTATTGACATCATATCATCAATATTTTAAAAACTGTGTATATTTTAAATTAGTGAATTTTACTGAAGGCAAAATATATCTCAATTAAGCTGTTTTTAAAAAGTATTGGAATGAGAAAACTTTTGTTATTTAGAATTTGTAAAAAGTCCACAAATTAAAGGCCATGTTTGCCATCTAAGGAAACCTTTAATAAATCTTTACAACCTTTCTTCCAATCTCTTACACTCTATGCTCACCACTGAATATTCCTCAGAATGGTGTAAATATTATAGGGAATTTACAAATTAGGCCAATTTGAGAGACACAACATACACTAAGAAAAATAGAGAAATTGATTAGAAAAAGAAGTAGGAAAGTCACTGCAGAACAGAAAAATTAAAGGAAGTATTCAGAAATTAAATTCCTTTAATTTCTATGTTCTGCAGTCATTTTCCTACTTCTTTTTCTAATCAATTTCTCTATTTTTCTTAGTGTATGCTGTGTCTCTCAAATTGGCCTAATTTGTAAATTCCCTATAATATTTACACCATTCTGAGGAAGAGCCAAGCTGCTAATTAAACTGGATCTCTTACAAGTCTCAAGACACCCACCCAGACACCCCAACAAGATGCATTTATATTTATCAATTCTTTTAGTTGTTAGTCTTTTATCAACTTACTCTCTGGCATCACTCTATGAAGATGACTTTATTTTTAGAGATTAGGAGTACATAAAAACAGAAATAGGCATTTTTTAAACATTTTAAAATTTAATTCATGCCCAGTCTTAATTTCACTCAAATTATATAGTTTATTGCTTTTTGTGGATAATTGGCATTTTGATATCAATTATTTAGAACTAGAGGGGTAGATTGAAATGTAAGATCATATCTATATGTGACATGCAAGCACCATAATTTCAAGTTGGTTATTGTTTGGGCGGGAAATAACAGTTATCCTAATCTTTCAATTCCCCTTCTTTTTTCTCAGAGGAGAGAATGACTGACTTATCCATGCTCAAGAGGGAAGAGCACCAGGAAGACTTTCATTCCCACTCTCCACCCCCATCTCTGACTCATTTCAAACTGATTAAGTCATTTGGTGGTGATAATGGTGGAAGGGTTTGATTAATTAACATTCTAAACCCCAACAACACATGGGGCCATGGCAGAATAAACAGAAACTGGCACTAAACAAGGATTACAATAAGATATCAGCCTCATAACCCAAAGTGCAGGTTTTCTAATAAAGCAGCATTAGAAAATGGAGTAATTCCATCCTTATTGAATTGAATGACTCATATGTAGTCAAAGGCATTAACAACTGTGGAAGTGCAACTTCCCCACTATGTTTGTGTCTGGTGTGGGTGGATGTGTTATCATAGGTAGTTAGCTAGTTATTAATAAAGGAAGGAAACAAAGGAAATTGGATATTGTTAAACATAATCAACTGGAGAGCATGAGCCTGTTTACTTCATCAGGAAGCTACAGCATTTACAGACTCATTCACACAATGCATGGGACTGACACAGAGGAGACCTAATCCTCCAAGCAGATATGAAATCTCCCCAGGAGCACTGCCTACCTTCCTGTACTGGATCGTTGGGGAGAGCAGGGGAACTGAGCACATGCACTATAGAGGTCAAAACTGCATGGGGACAGGTAACCATAGTGGCCTATCAGTCTAGCCTGAGAAAGGGACCAATTGGCTAGGGGCTGGACCCATCAGAAGCTCTCAAAATCTTGGGATATTGATTATTTTATAAATATGTTTATTTATTATAAAGAGAGAGGAAGGGAGGGAGGGGTGCAAGGAGAAGGAGGGGAAGAGAGGAGAGAGAAACAGCCATGTAAGAGAAAAAAGTAAATTGGCTGCCTCCCATATGTACCTTCACTAGAGATGGAACCTGCAACCAAGGTATGTCCCCTGACTGGGATCTACCTGCAGCCTTCCACTCTATAGGGCAATGCTCCAACTAACTGAGTCACACTGGCCAAGGTGATTGGTTATTTTGAAACAAAACAAAACAAAACAAAACAAAACAAAAAAAACCCACCTGGTCTGTCTCAAGCCCAAGGTAATATAACCCAGTTTAAAAAAAAATTTCTCTCTCTCTCTGCCTCTCTCCCCCTACCCCCTCTCTCCCGCCTCTCTCTCCACCCCTCCTTCTCCTGGGAACACATGCTAGCCCTGTTTGCCCATTGTCTCTGCAGTAACCATGTGGGTCTAGCAGCTGAATGGCTTGCAAACACAGAGACTTCAAAAGCAGGTTCCAGGAGGGTGCCTGGGTACAGCAGTGCAGCCAAGAATAGTGCTAAGCTACCTAGATGGGGACTGAGACCACATAGCAGCCACCTGAAAGCTCAAAACAACTAAGTTTTAATATGAAACAGAAACTCTTGGTTTTGGTCTTTGTTTTGGCCTTGCTGAAGACATGGTTGAACTTTTTCTACAGCAGGACGGATAGAAGTAGGACACAGGGAATCCAAAGGCAGTCTTCTATTTCCACTTGAAAAAATCTTGCCACACCACAACCTCCTGTGCGTGGATCCATGAAATGCTTTTCTCAGGATCCTGCGAAAGAGCCCAACTTCCATTGGCAACAGATGGAGGGAGTTAAGGGTGGCCAACTATAGCAAAGAGGAGTAGTGAAAATGAACTACTTTCATCTGAATGCAAATAGCTCCAAGAAAGAAAGAGCAAGATCTACAAGGCTTAGATTATAATTCACCACTGCTCCAATTTCATCAGTCAGAAATATTATTCCCTTTGGTAGAGAGGGGGAAATCAATGAAGGTAGAGAGCCTGGAGATGTCATATAACACTTACCTTCTCAGGGCTAAAACAGGAGCTCCCTACCTCCACTTCTCTGCAAAAAAAGGTAGGTTCATCAGGAGGTCCTTCCTCTTCACCAACAGCGAAACAGTCTATTGGACAGGCACTGAGCAATTGTTTGGTCAACATTATACTTCATTTCAGTGCCTTAAAAGTACAAGCGATTATAAGCCAGCAAACTAAGAAATGCATTTCTTCTGGCATGTCTCCTTTTCTCTTCCCTTCCCTCTCCTCCCCACCTCTCCCCTCCCCTGTCTTCTCTCCCCTCCTCACCTGTCAGTCTTCAAAATCTTCATGTACTTCAGTAATTTTGGAGTTTATCTCTATCTGATATAAAGATACTATGTCTCTTGGTTTCTTTGTACTAACCAGTTTACTTGATCTTTGGTTTCTCTCCTTGGCAGTGTCTCAGCTTCACACATTTATCCAGAGCGCGAATTCCAGTTGATCTGCACCTTAGGCCACACCTCTGGGGCATCTTCAGACCAAACCCAAGGCCCGAGGGATTGCTTATCCAGGAGAAGAGAATGAAACAAAAATGTGTTTTCAATTTAAATTGAATTTGAATTCTAGTTCAAATTGGTCCAATATATATTTAGCACCTGCTATTTCACAGACCCTACATTATGCCCACCTAACTCTGTCCAACAACCCCATGAAAGATGTTTGTCACAACCGCATAGATTATAATAAAAATAGTGTTTCTTATGTATCAGTCATTTTCTAATTATTTTACAGTTAACATAATTCTTAAAATAAGCACCATTTCAATCTTCTTTTAATGAAGCCACAAGATGGTTAAGAATTCTCAATACTATAAATAGTAGGTGACAAAGCTGGTATTTGAATCTAGGAAAGTTTATCCAGATGGGGAGGTTAATGTTATGAAAATGAAATACCTTGACTAATTTCACAATTAACAAAAACCGGCACCAGAATTTAATCCAAAGACTGTCTTTCACTAACCTCTCTTTTCTATCTTACTACATTATAAATCAGGAATAAAAAACATAATTGGATCATGTACCTTTGCTTGGTAATATAAATATCTGAATCACTGATAAAATAGTCTGAACTGAATTTAAAGAATTCAGAGGTTATTTCATTCATTTACTCAATTATCCAATAGATAGCCCAGCCTATTGTTAAATCGCAATAGCCCCATCAACAACTCCCATAAACATCTGGCAATTTGAAGTACAGACACTTGGTATTCAAGCTTTAAAAGTTTGCTACTAATTTTTAAAGTCTTAATTTAGATGGTGGAAGCATAACAATGGGAGATTTTTCAGCATATAAAGTCAGTAGAGAGAGAAAACAGAGGGTCTACTTAAAAGGTAGTTCAAGACACTGGCTGATATAGACACTTGATACAAGACTATGAACTGTAAACTTAACCCCTTGATTTCCTGGGATATCAAAGGGAGACTTCCTTCACAAAAATAATACTCGGGTTTTCCTGCTGCAGCTGGAGAGAAACCACCCTGCCGCTAGTAACAGAATGGCAGCCAGAGTTCCCCCAGGTGCCTTTGAATCAGATGGCTCCTGATGCTTGACTCCTTCCAATCACTCACCTGTTCAACGCTCAGAATGGAGCCGGAGGAAAACACAGGACAGAATTCCTTTGTATCTTGCATTTGGTGCTTTCACACGATGTCCAAATTCAAGAGTTGAGGTTCCTTAAAAAGTTAAAACTAGAACTTCCATGTAATTCAGCAATTCCACTTCTGGGTATATATGTCTGAAGGAAATGGTATTATTATCTCAAAGAAATATCTGCAGTTGTGTTCATCCTAGCATTATTTACAATAGACAAGACATAGAAACCATATAAGCACCCATCAATGGATGAATAAATAAAGAATATATGCATATGCAGTGAAATATTATAGAGCTATAAAAAACCTGCCAATTGCAACAACATTACGCTAAGGGCATTATGTTAAGTGAAATTTCAAACAGAAAGACAAATACTGTATAATATCACTTATATATGAAGTGTTGAAAGCAAAACAAAAACCTCATAGGTACAGAGAACAAATTTATGGTTGCTGAAAGTGGGGTCTAGGGGAGAGTGGGTAAAAGTGGCTAAAAGTTACAAACTTCTAGTTATAAGATAAATAAATTCTTGGGAATGTAATGAGCAGCACAGTGACTATAATTACCAATATTCTATTGTACATTTGAAAGTTGCTAAAAGAATAGATATTAAAAGCTTCCATCACAAGTAAAAACATTGTAGCTATGTGTTGTGAATGTCACCTAAAGTTATTGTAACTGTCATTTCTCAATATATACAAATATCAAATTGTTATGCTGTACACCTAAAACTAATATATATTAAATATAAATTATATATTTAAAAATTGGGGGAAAAGGGATGGGGAGTGAATGTTGCCCCCTTCCCCAAGTTCCTACATTGAAACTTTAATTTCCAGTATCAGAATGTGATTGTGTTTAGAGATAGGGTCTCTTAAGATTTAATTAAGGTAAAATGAGGTCATATGTGTGGTCCCTAATCCAATATAGCTAGTGTCTTGTAAGAAGAGTATTGACATAAAAAATGTCCAAACCTGTAGAGAATGTTTATGAGTTTATTTGAGCCAAACTGACAACATTGCTGGGAAGCAAGATGTTGAATGAATGCACCCAAGAATAACAAATTTGCCTCTTTTTTTTTTTTTTTTGTACATTTGGAATTAAAAAGGGACCCTAAGGAAGACTACATTAAGGTGGGAGAAAGCAAGGAGGGGGATTAAATTACAGGATAGTTAAGAGCATTATATGCTCTTTTGAGGGTGTTTAAACACACCTGGAGTCTGAAAGAGATAAATTTCAAAAATGTGTTAACCTAGATGCCAAAAAAAAAAAAAAAAAAAATGTACCGGGTTTGATTAGGCAAAGAGAACCTTGTACTAGGGAACCAGGAGGCTGGAGAGGAGACCACCCAACGTGACCTTCTGAACTTCTCGGTCAGGAATTTAGGATCAGATCACCCCGGAGATTACTTTGGGTTAGATTTATTACAGTGCCTCCTTTTATTTTTTTTAAAGACTATTTATTTAATTTTAGAGAGGGGGAAGAAAGGGGGAAACAGAGAGAGAAACATCAATGTGAGAGAAAAACATTGATCACTTGCCTCTCCTATGTGCCCCAACCAAGGATGCAACCCACAAGCCATGTGTGTGCCCTCACCTGGAATGGAACAGGTGATCCTTCGCTTTGCAGGACAATGAGCAACCAGCTGAGTCACACGGATCAGGGATGCAGTACCACTTTTTGTCCACAGGAGAATAGGACACACTCATTCACTAAGGGAACACTTAGTGAAGACAGCAGAAGTTATCCGTCTAAAAGAAGAGAGGACTTAGTAGGACCTAACCCAGACAACACTTTGATCTGGAACTTCTAGTCTCCCAAAATGTGAGAAAATAAATTTTTGTCATTTAAGCTACCTGCTTGCTAATACTTTGTTATGTCTGCCCTAGAAATCCAACACAGGGACTCAATTAGGAAGAGTAGCATGGAAGATATCTAGGGATATAGTTTCTAATAGAAAAATTAGAGACTAAATAGTGATATTTCATACTTTAATAAACAAAAGCCTCCAAACAGTCTGTCCTGAATTTATATATATATATATAAATTTCAAAGCATAGTTTGCTAGTAGATATGTGATGTCCGAAGAATTGGTCCAAGTCCTGGTTCTGTTTTCTCACTTTATTAACTCTGAGAGTTAACAATCTAGTCCGAGCATCTTTTTTTTAGGCATTAAATATGAACAGTGAGGTAACACTATCAATTTTCAGGATTGTTGAGAATATCAGATGTAATACTTAACTAAAAGTGACAACATTGACATCATGATTAATAATAAAACTATTTTCTATATTTGTTTATGTATATTGTTCATAAATTTATGAATGTTATCTGTGTTATTGATTTAAATGTCATTTAAAATTAAATTCTATGGTAATATTTGATTAATAACAGCACTGATATTTTAATAAATGATTTGTTTTGTTTGGCAGCATATTAATTAGTTGGATCAGGTATTACCTCTAGCTCCCTACTCATTAGTAATAGAAGCATAATTTCCATGTTTATTTAGTTATGCACCTAGGAAGTTACCTCACCTCTAAGTGTGTAGAATCTGAATTTTGGGGACAGAAAATCAACAGATACAGGTATACCTTGACAGTTCAGTTCTAATCTGATGAAGTCACTCAGTTCAATGGTTGTAGATTAAATATCTTTAATGGACTTAAACATACATTCTACCTTCTCCCAAGTATTTATAGAGATATCCAGTTTCTATTGTATTTGTTCTACAGATGCAAAGAGCAGAGACAGAAAACAGAAGGGTTTAGTCATTTGCCTCCTATGGTCCCATGTTTGGAATGTAAATGCCAGTTTTGTTGTCTTACCAATAAAATAATTTCAAACATTATCTGCTATGGAATTTTATTTCAAACTATCTATTATTCTATTGATATTTTGTTACATCATTTTCCTTTTGTTTATCTCATCTTCCTTGCATTACCCTCGTAGATTTCAATATGTGCTCCTATTACCAAATTCATGCTAAGTGGATGAGAAGGGTACACAAAGAAACAGAAGTACAGAGTGTAGGAGGGAAGAGAAATTAATAACCTAGAATGTACCAGACACTGTTATGTTCTCTACGTGAATTATGTCATTTGTACTTTTGAAAGAATGCCTGAGTAGGTGTCTCTTTAATCTACTTGTTCCCTCCTCCCCAGAAAGTAAGGTTCAAAGGAGTGTTCAGCTGGGGAGAATCCTAAGCCTATACTCTCTCTGATACCTCCATTATATCTGTCCCTCCAGTCACACATTATCATGGGGCATCTATCCTAGTTTCTCATGTGCTCCTTTTGGCAGCATGCACCCCAGAGGACCTCCTCACTAATCCTTTAAGGCTCTCCAACTCAACATTCTCCAGAAGAGATTAGTTATTCTGAGCTCCTTGGTGCTCCCTTCTCTCTAATCTCCCCTGCTGAGGTCTCTGAAGTGAGTCTCACACATCTGTATGTTTCCACGAGTAAACCTCTTTTCTCTTTTGATCTGTGGCATTGGCTGCTCAGGTCAAGCTTTGAGGATCCAGTCAAGTATTCTCCACACACTACAAAATAATCATTTATAACAATTTTTTCTTCTCTTCTTATCTTTAACCAACACTTTGCTTTTGATTAAAAAAATATGTTAGTATGTTGGGTTACCTAATCATTGCTGCTATCTCTACATTCCAGTCAATTCTTGAAGCAAAAGTATCAATATTCATCTGAGCCCAAATAATTCACTAGTTTGTAAAATGTGAGACTCTAGTTTTACCTTTTTTTCTGCCTTTTGTCCATGAGATTCCATCATTGAAAATGTATTTTAAGTTGCTTTATTTCTCTACCCTAAATGCATCCAATTATCTCCTTCACTCACCATATCCAACAGATTTATTAAAAAACACAAACAGCAAAAATAGGGAATAATACAACCTTCTAACTAATGATGCTGCTTTAATTCTGGAAAGAAACTTATTTAGTGCATTAAAGTTTCAAAGGTTTGTTAGGCAACCTCTTGACCACAAGGAACTTAAAGCCTAGTGACAAAATCATTTCAGCAGATTACGGGCAGCAAAGAGAATAGCAATATAGACAATTTGCCACAGGAGCACATTGGGGGAATAAATAACTTCCCAGATCATTCTTAAAAGGTCTTATAGAAATGATGCTTTCCTACCATCATGAAACATAAAATAAGCAGAGAGGGAGTCAGCAACTAAGCTGCAAAAAGCTGGCAGCTCGAATCCGTTTGCTCTGTCATAATTTTCCTGTTAGATGAGGGAAAAGTACAAGGTTTGGATTCAGTAGATCTGAGATAGAACCCCAGCTTCATTAATGGCTGTGTGAATTGTGAGAACTTTGACAAGTATTTAATCTCTAGACCATGATTTCCTTATTCTAAAAAGAGCAATCTTTTCTACTTTACTGAATTGGCTGGTGGATTAATCAGAGAAATATATAAGTTCTTAATATATAGTGATATTCATTAAACATTGGAGTCTTTCCCTACAACCAAATGCAATGAACAGCAACTCTGAAGTAAAAGGAAAGGCACCAGCAGAAGTGGCTCTGTTCTGAGTGTTCTAGCGACTTGCAGCGCAGTGCGATACGCTGAGCAGGGGTTTCATGGCCACTGCATGAACGATTGGGAATCTGAGCCTTTCGCCTATCAGCTGAATGACTCTGGGTAAGTAATTCATCCTCTCTAAATCCTCAGGTTTTTGTCTGTAACTTGGAGCTCTAACAAAATTGTCATCACTATTGTTATTATTAGAAAACACATATATGTAAAGAAAGAATAATCTTTCTGCTCTATTTGCAATTATTCTTTGGCTGTATTTTCAGCACTTTATTGTGGTTTTCCTTTTGCATGGTTGCAGAAATCAGCTCTCCTCCCTTTCAGCACTTCATCCAGTCTTCCTTAATGCATTTAGATAGGTTCCAAGCAAAGCTCTGTTTGTTCTACTGCCTTCTAGCTTCACTCACTCACTGTTTGTTTGATCCTCTATCCATTTGAACTAACAACTGATTTATCACACACGCTGCCATTAGATGGAGATGAGATCAGTAGCTTCTACAAATCAATATGCTAGTCCAATATCCCAAATAAAAAGCCTACACATGGGTTTTTCCTTGACAAAATATAAATATAGTCAGATGAACTTTTTATTTAAATTTGCTCCTAGGTTTCATCTATTTTTGCTTGGTCAAATTTGTTCAAATCATAACTAAAGGGGAGAAATAACACTGCACTAATTCATTATTTAAACAAATGCAAGTCTTCCTTTGAACCAAATTCTCCAATTATAAAAACAATGACACCATGAGGTCCTCAAAGGATAGGGCTATGTCACACACACACACACACACACACACACACACACACACACACACGACCAGAACCTAGTAGTTAGTAGATGAACATAGGTGGTAGATGAAGAGGTAAAATAACATTTGCTAAATTTCTCTCTCTCCCCCCCCACACACATACATATATATATATATATATATATATATATATATATATATCTCTTCAGAGTGCCCTGACAAATAAATAATAAATTTAACAATATCCAACGTTAACAGTGTACAAAGTGCTAGACGCTATGCCAAGAAATTTAAGAAATATTATCTTAAACCATTAAATATTTTTTGAAATATGTACTATTATCACTATCTTATAAATTAAAAGAATATTTTGAATACTCTAGTAACTTGGCCAAGGTCACAGAGTATACACTGGAGTCAAGATAAAAATCAAAAACTGTCAGGAAAAATAACTTCAAATTTTAATCACCATGCCAATGGAGAATCAGATAATAGAACTAAATTATTAATGCTTAAATTTAGAGCTCCATCCTAGACTTTCCCCTTGAATTTTAGATTCATATATTTAATTATTCATATAGGTAAGGCAAAAGTAGGTTTACAGTTGTTCATCTGGAAAATACAATAATTAATAAATAATAGGATAAGAAAAAACTGTGTTCACATAGTCACAAGTACATGAAACACAGTTTATTCCTGTACCATTATTTATTTATTAATATTATATTTTCCACACAATCTGTACACCTACTTTTTCCACTCTATATCTCATTCTCACTTGCATGTGAAAAAAAACACTTCACAATAACAAGTCCCAAGGTGAACATTCACTATTCCCTGTACCCACACCAGCTCCTCCTTCAGTGTGTACAACAGCACTTCACATCCTACATTATCCAGGCACAACATGTGGGTTTGTGCCTCTCCTCCTTCATCCCATGTCCTACTTACCAGTATCTCCAAATAGCAGCACCTTCAAAATATTTCCTGATTTTGACTAATTCTCCTCACCTTTACCACTACTGGCCTAGTCTAAGCTGTTTTTTATGTGATCTACTGAAATAGTTTTCTAATCCAACTGGTCTTCCTACTTCTTCCCCTGATCCCTACTCTACAACATATTATCCTATCAAATTAGAAACTAGTATGTCCACTAATTCCATGAAAATGGAATAACATGAAGATGTAAAAAGGAGTAGAAAAGATGTGTATACGTTGAAAGAAGGTAATCTCTAAGACACAGTGTTAAGTGAGAAAGGCAAAGTACAGATTAGTACATATAGTATGAAAGAGGATGGCATGAATAGGTACATGTTTCCTTACATCTACAAAAGGAAACATTGGACATATGAACAAACAAAAAATTTAACCAAAGGAATGAGAGGGGTCAGCAATTTAAACAAAAATCCTCTACTATACCTTGTTATATGAGGTCTCGAAAAAGTTCAACATTATTAATATAACAAGAATGGTTTGTCCAACATCAGTGTAACCTGGAATCCAAGGAAAGAAGGCTGGAATGTACATGCATGAATCATGATGACTTTACTGTACTAGTCACTGGGGGTGGTAGACGCCATTGAGTGAGCATGTATAATGTGTGGCCGTCACATTCAAAATGACTGAGCAAGTACACCAACCAATCAGCATCAAATTTTCCATTAAGTTTGAACAGACCTCCACAGAAACTATTCAGGTGATTTCAGAGACTACAGCTATGGGCGACTGGTGATTGGCAGGTTCATCACAGCAACACACCTGCTCATGCATCATGTCTTGTGCAGAGTTTTCTGGCAAAACATCATATCACTCAGGTGAATCAACCCCTCTAAAGCTAGATTTGGCACCATGTAACTTCTGCTTTTTCCCAAAATTAAAATCACCTTGAAAGGGAAGAAATTTCAGACCATAAATTAAATTTAGGAAAATACAATGGGGCAGTTGATGGCAATTGGGAGAACTGTGTGATGTCCCAAAGTGCCTACTTTGAAGGGGACTGAGGTGCCATTGTCCTATGTACAGTGTTTCTTGTATCTTGTATCTTCCTCAATGAATGTCTCTATTTTTCATATTACATGGCTGGATACTTTCTGGACAGAACTCAGTATAGTTTTGACTTTGAAATAATCTGAAGTTAGTACAATTCAAAAATAAAATTAAACCAAGAGATGAAAAATTTATCCCTAAAGTGAGAGCAAATAGAAATGAATAAACCTAATTGTATATCATAAGGTGACATAAGACTAGATAAAAAATATTTTTCAGGTGACTCAAAACACAATATTTTGACTATATATATAAATTGGAATATATTCAAAGGACAAACACAACTTGGAAGAATCATAAGGTTTATTCAGTTATCATTCCACATAGTAATATTAAGTATTATTTTGAAACCATTTCATACATTAGAGGATAAGAAAAATTAGACTATTATTTAATATAATTTGTAACTAGTATTTCCCAGTTAAGAGAAAATAGTTATAAGCATAAAATAAGTAAATCAACTGTTTTACATTTCGTTTAGATATACAAGTATAAATTATGATTTTCCCCCAAAATACTGATTCTGGGATTCTAGCAGTTGAAAATATCAAGAAACAGTAACAGGGCCATAACAATGAGCACAGGCACTTGTCTGACAATGGTCTCCACCATTCCTCACTGAAATAAGCTTACCTTCCTGCAGAGATTAGCTCATTTTGGGATGGGGTAGGAAATGTAGCAAAGAAGCTTTCAAAGAAGAATGAGCTTGCATCAATAGGGCAAGAGTGTATGTCCTAACTGTAGTGACCATCAGGGAACAAAACAGAGAATTTGAGCATAAGAACATTAATTACTACAACAGAATGAATATATAACATATATAAATTCACATAGATATTCAAAAGAAAAAGAAACACAGAGTCTTGGTGGTAAGTGGGAAATGAAGTCCTTTCTCTAAGAATGGCCATTCAAGAAAAAGACTTCAACATAGATCTTGCCTCTCCTATGCAAACTGTATTTCAAGGGAACAACAGCACTAAGTATTTAGAAAAAAAATCTTTATGTATAATTTCAACTGATAGATATGGAACAACTGATCATTAGAAAATCGTCATTCAGTTAACCCTCAGGAAATAATTGATTTAGGCAAAACATTATCAACAGATGGTAAGATGAAGTGTAGATGGAGGATTTTCCAATGCAGGGACGAGGCTGTCCCCACCAAACATGCAGACCGGTCTCACTGACACAGGGCAGCCTGACACTCCATGCCTCCTGCTGGGACATTATCTGAGGTACACAGCCTCATTCCTTTGGGGGAAAATCCGATGAAGACTTCCAGCTAACTTCTAGTTTACAAAAGTTTAAAAAAGGGAGAGAGAGAGGCAAAACTTGTCAAGTGACACCACAATGAAGCAAACAGACAAATGCCTCCTATGGGACATTCTATGGCAAAAATGACCAGGTGCATTCAACAAATCAAAGGTGTGTTGAAAATATGGTGGTGACAGGGGGTAACAGGCACTGCTCCAAATTAAAGGGGATTTCAGAGAAATGATAATCGAATACAATGTATGTAACAGGTTTGAAATCTTACTCCAATATGGTAGCTACAGGAGACCATGCTTAGAAGAGTAAGCATAAAGTAAATATGAATTAAAGAGTAAACATGCCAAGGCAATACTAACATTGTTAAGTGGAAAAAATAGCAAGTAGAAGTGATATAAATGAAATCTGGGATATGCATTTAGTTCAGCAACATATAATAAAAAAAATAAAATGGCACCAAAAATGAGATTCATAGATACAATTTGGAGCATGGAAACTTCTTAATAGTGATTAAACATGAGTGATAAATATGTGACTGTTCAATTTTCTATTCTGTCTGTTTATATATGAATATTTTCATATGAAATATAATAAAATTTGAGATTATTCAGTATGATATCATGTCATTCACTTGCTCAAACGCCCCCCGACCCTGCCCAACTGACTTTGTGTTGAAATAGAGAAGAAATCTAAAGTCCTTACTAGGTCTTATATTGCTTGGCCTCTGGCCTCCCTCCAAACTCATCCCCCATAGACCTTTACCCACCCCCCTTCCCCAGGCACTGTAGTCTACTTGTTTTTCTTCAAGCACAGTTGAGCCAGGACTCTGTCTTAGATGTTATTCACTCTTTTCTCTCTTAAATGTTCTTTCCCTGCTGTATGCACTACACTAGAGGAGAAGCTGAATAACAAACAAATTTATTTATAAATAAATAAACATTTATTTATAATTTAAATAAATTTAAATTATATTGATAGCAGAAAAAATAAGATACTCAGAATTTGAAAGGAGATTCCCCAAAGACCCAAGATCTACTTTTTTTCTTATTCATTTCTTTCTGTTCTTCATTGTCTCTCAGCCTCAAGGACTGATGCTCCTGCTTCTCTTTAAAGGCACGGAATCACTCAGGAGATTTTTATAGCACAGACAAGGGTAAGATTATAAAAAGTAAATATCTTTGCCAGTGACATACCGATACTCTCTCCTAAAAAATAGGTTAAAATCTTGAAAATGAACATTGCCTATTTTTGTGACTTTGCTATTTCAATGAAAAATTCTGATATACTTCCAAACACGTGTTTCAAACAAAGACAGTATCAAATGTTTGGAGCCCTTGACTTGGTGCATATCTGCAAATGCGTACCATTCAGAAGGCTACACATATCTATGCCAGTGCCGCTGGGAAACTGAACTCACAATATACAGAGCTCTCCAAGAAATGAAAAAGTATTGGAATTAAAATTGTGTGTGACATTTAGAAGTTGTACTTTAAGTGCCCTAATAACTCTTGAAGTGGATGGACTAGAAAGCTCACGTAGCAATGAATGCACAAGCATGAGCTCCCAGGTCCAACTTCTTGCAAGGTCTGATACTGCATACTGCATTATGATTGCTTTTCATTTCTTCTCATTTGCCACATGCCCTGTAGATCGATAGAAGAGATTTGCCATAACAGGGGTTATGGAACTTGCTCTCACTGATTGAATTACTCTATGAGTATCTACCCACTTAAGCTATTATAAAACCAAGTTAATAACATTGACTAAATGACAACTGAATATGAGGCAACTTTGTGATTCATATTATAACCCACTTTTCTTTTGGGAAAAAATGATTTTCAGCTCTGCTTTTATATTCTCTGCAAAGAAAATACATTTTCCCAAATTAAAATAAATGAAAGATGTAGCTGTCACACTCTCATTTTTTAAAATTAAATTGCCATATTGCTAAAGTTCCAATTCCCTTTAATTAAGTAGCCATTAAAAGGATTCATGTTGACTATTCAAAAAATTCTAACAGATGTGAAACTAATTTTTAATCTGGAGATCTGTGCTAATGGCCACGTCATTGCTGTCATTTGTATTCATTTGCCATTGAAAACTAGGGGACTGTCCACTAAAGTGAAATTCCGAGTTGCACAGACCCCACTTTATGGGCTACTATGTAAGTGATGGTTGGAACTGCAGAGACTGCCAATTTTTTTTCTCTTTGGCAGCGCTTAGCACATGGAATCCAAAGATTTATATGGATTTTTGGATGTTGGTCTCAACATCCAAAGTAACACCAAAGCTATGCAAATATTTATTTCCCATTATTAAATGACTGTAAAGGAGCCAGACAGCTGACCTGAATAACTACCTAAAACCTGGTTACAATCAATCTGTGGACTAGCATGGCCCATGCTCCCAGTCTTTCAAGGCAGCCTCATTCTTTGTGCATACAACTGAGTGGACATCACAATGGGTTCAGCTTCCCTAGCAAGAGTAATCCTTACCCCTGGCAACATTTTAAAAATGGACAAGGGAAAGACACCCAGAGTTTCTTCAAAAGCCTGATTTCTGCTTTGCTGTACAAACTAAGTTAGAGACAGACAGGTGAATTATTTAATTTGGATTGCACAGCAAGATGAAAAAGATTTTCAAATTTACTTTTATTGATTGTCAGTAGGTCAGATGGTTTGAAATGGATTTGCATGATGTCCGACTAGATGGTCAGTGGAGTTTATAACCCTGAAATGACATAGGGCTGCTGCTTGTACTGAATCATGGAAATTTTCCTTCTCAAGTTCCAACATGTATTTCATATATGAAATCTATTGTAGTTTATAAGAGCTAAACTTCAGGGTCAGAGCTGGGTTTGAATCCTAGTACTATTTTCTGGTGGTGTGTTTTGGGCCTTAACATCCTCAAGCTCTGTGTTTCCTCATTTGCAAAGTGGGCTGGTAAAGCAGAAATAACTCTAAATGGTTGTTGCAAAAAATAAATTAAAAAAGTATATGAAACTGTTACCACAGTGCTTGATAAACTAGGTCTGTCCAGAAGGTATCCAGCCATGTAATAAGTGAAATAGAGACATTTATTGAGGAAGATACAAGATACAAGAAGCATTGTACATAGGACAATGGCACCTCGGTGCTCTTGGAGTATTTGACTCAGTAGGCACCTTGAGACCTCACACAGTTCTCCCAATTGCCATCAGCTGCCCTGTTGTATTTTCTTGAATTTAATTGACAGTCTGAAATCTCTTCCCTTTCAAAGGTGATTTCAGTATTGGGAAAAAAACGTAAGTCTCAGGGTGCTGAATCTGGGCTACAGGGGGCGCTGAGGCACCTGGTTGATATGATATTTTGCCAGAAAACTGCATAAGATGTGATTCACGAGCAGGTGCATTGTCATGATGAAGCTGTCGATCATCAGCTGCCCATAGCTACAGCCTTCTGAATCATCTGAATAGTTTCTGTGGAGAACTGTTCAAACTTAACGCAAAATTTGATGCTGATTGGTTGGTCTACTTGGTCAGAAATTTTGAATGCGAAGGCCACGCAGTACACGTGCTCACTCAGCAGCGTCTACCACCCCCACTGACTAGCACAGTGAAATCATCACTGTTCACACATGTGCATTTCAGTCCACTCTCCTTGGTTGTCAGGTTATATCATTGGTATGCAAACTGTTCTCACTATATTAACAATTGCTGGATTTTTTTTTCCAACAGACTCTGTAATTGCTCAACAAAACTGAACTTAAAAATAACCATCCCCTACCCTTCTAAAGGGAGGGAAGAAATTCTTCCTGCCCATCAAGTCCCATGCCTTCTCCTTCCTGTCTTCACTAACTCTCTCAGTAATAATGAACTTCTCTTCCAGTTTCAGGCAGGTCTCAGTGAGCATGTATCTCCTTCCTTCATCATTTAGGTAATTTCTCCATTTTGCTTTCCTCCTTTACTGGGAGTCATGCATCTCAGGGACGTAGACCTCACTTCCAGCTCCAGGACTGGTCTGTTTAGTTTAAAGCAGAACAACATGACACAGTGCAGTATGGAGATTGAGTGCTGACTCAAGTATGTATTTGACTTGGCTGACTTGGCCGCTCATCCCCTAACTTTGAGAATGACTTAACCTCTCTCTTCCTTAGTTTCTTCAACTTTAAATTGTTGAATAACAACAACAACAACAACAACAAACATCAAACAACGTCTGCATCATACAGCTTTTGTGAGAATTAAATGCATGTGAAGAAGGTAGAACATTGTCTGCACTAGTAAGTGCTCAATAAATGTTACTAGTGTTATTAAAGGCAACCCATTCCTCCTACTTACAGGTTTCAATAGTGAGCATGTGGCAAACTTATGGACAAAGGAAAAAAGGGATAATTGCTGAGAAGCCTGTGGGGGAAGTTCCATTGCTACTAAAACCAAATCACATGATGGAATGATGTTTCATTTTCCCTATGCATGTTGTTGGTTCTGGTTGGGACACTTGGAGCCATCTTGCTCTCATTCTAAGCTTAAAAACAACAGTGAGGTGGAGACGAAAATAAATAGGGTATTTCACAAATAAGCTGCTTGCTATAGCTGTTCCAAATCTCATCCTACCCAGAACAGTGCATCTCCTTGTACTTCAAGTCCGTTTCAGCTAGAGTTTCTACCCTAGTTTAAATATAGCCTATGGGACCTGATCATGCATTGTTACATTTTTTTTATTTGTGTATAATTTCTAACCCCTTCATCCTCCCACCAACCACCACTAACTTGCAAAATCTTTGAGAGAAGGAATAATGGTGTGGTAAGATGTGCAAAGGCTTTGGAATGAGATAGTTTTGAGTAAACATCCTGTCTTTACCATTTATGCTATAAAATCTTGAAAGAGTTATTTAAGCATTTTGAATCCCAGTTTCTTCATTTCTACATTGAGGGCAATGATATCTACTTAACAAGGTTTTCTGAGAATTAGATGATATATATGCAAAATGCCCATTGGTTCTTTGCCTTGAATTGGCACTCGAAAATGCCACTTCTATTTTACCCTTACCCCTAATAATCTAGATCTTATTCTACTTTACTTTTAGTAGATACTCAACAAATATCCCTGCAGCCACAATTGCTGATTCTAATTTTTGCATTAGGGCTGCAATAACTGCATTGTGAATTTAGGAGTATCTTTCCAAAAGATATATGAAGCCAGATGTCAATGGGGCTAATGCAGACAAGAGTGAAGATGTAGGTCCAGATATTCCATAATTTCATGCCCCCTCAAATCCAAGTTTCTGAATTTCCTAGAAAGCAAGACTCATTTCCAATATTTGCTCCTTGATGAAATTTCTCCTTGCTCCTTCATCCATAGTTATCCCCTCTACCTTGGAATTCTGGATTGCTCCCTTTACAACCTAGTAGTGTGTCTCGGTTTATTAGACATCTTTTAACCTGTGTACAACTTATATCCACAACTAGAAAACCATGAAAGCACATTTTCATTTTGCTATCTACCTCTCAATTGTACTTAATACAAGTGGTAGTTTTTTTTACTTATTTAGCAATAACAACTGTCCTACGTACAGAACTTTACTATTACAAATAACTACTGTATCTATTACTCTGTATTACACATTGAACTACCTTTGTTTGAAAGCAGGTTAGTAGGGTTGTCATTATTTAGTAAATGAGGAAACAGAAATAAGCAACCCTCCCATGATTATACATGGTAACCTGGCCTGGAATAATGTATACCCTTGGCTTCAGGCATATTATATCTCGATGCATTCTTCAATCTCATTCAGAGCAGTATGGCAATGCAAAATAAAGAGAATGATGCTAAATCCACTCAAATTATTTAAGTCAATAATTCACAAACTTCTGTACCATATTCTTAATAACAATTTATCATTTTAATTTATGATTTAGCTTGCAAATAGCTGCAAAGCACAAATGTCTACCCACACCTGTTTAAAACTGGCCTAGAGCGTATGGGCAGAGCACAAGCATTTCTGTTTGCTGAATTGTGAGGGAAACTAAGTTCTGGCACCCAAAAGGCCATGCTCAGCATTCCTCCCATTTGAGTGGTTTTCAAAATCCAGTTATCCAGTGACCAGAATATTCTGAATGTCCATGTTGTGTTACAGGGAAGCAAAATAATAATCTAATTTAATCAGTATGTGATGATAAAAGATTCCTGTTGGTATAATAAGTGTCAAATTGTGCTGCAGCTTAAGCAGAGCAGTCTTAGTCCTCATGAGCTCAGGATGATGGAGGACCCATCTCTACACAGGCTTCCATGACTGCTACAGCTGCAGAAGAGAGTGTGGTACACTGCACACCGACTCTTCACGCATCAGCTCGTGAGGGACACCCAAAGCCTTACTCACATTGCATAGGCTAACGCAAGTCATGAGGCTTCACCTAAGTTCTAAGGTTCAGGGAAGTGTAATTCTGCGTAGGACTGGAAGAAAAAACTCTAGCGTTTGTGAATTGTCCTAATGAATAGCACAAAGACTTGTTCAAAATCATCCCTGTTATGAGTTGTATAGTGGTCAAAAAGGCCAACATATAATGATAACCTTGCTTATAATAATAACTATTAGACATATATGCATATATAAGAGGTCTGTCTGGAAAAAGTCCAGCCATGCTTAATATAATGAGAATGGTTCACACGACACCAGTGTAACATGGCAGTCAAAAAGAGGGGACTGGAATGTGCATGTGTGAACAATGAAAACTTCACTGTACTAGTCAGTGGGGGCAGTAGACACTGTTAAGTGAGTGTGTGCACTGTGTGACTGTTGCATTGAAAATGACTGACAGAGTAGAGCAACGAATCTACATCAAATTTTGCATTAAGCTTGAACATTCCTCCATGGAAACTATTCAGATGATTTAGAAGGCCTCAGCCATGGGCAACTGGTGATTGGCAGCTTCATCACAACAACATACTGACTCATGCACCACATTTCATGCAGAGTGTTTTGGCAAAACATCAAATCACCCAGATGACTCAGCCCCTCTACAGCCCAGATTTTGCCCCCTGTGGTTTCTGGCTTTTCCCAAAGCTATAACCACCTTTGAAAGGGAAGAGGTTTCAGACTGTCAATGAGATTCAGGGAAATATGACTGGACAACCAATGATGATTAGGAGAACTGTGTGAGATCCCAAAGTGCCTACTTTGAAGGAGACTGAGGTGTCACTGTCTTATGTGCAATGTTTCTCGTATCTTATATCTTGTATCTTCTTCAATAAATGTCTCTATTTTTTCTTATTACATGGCTGGATACCTCCTGGACAGACCTTGTACATAAATGCAACATATATATGATTCTACTACTTTTCCTCTAGATACTCCAATACACACACACAGCATTTATTTTCTCTTTAGCTCCTTATAAACTGCATCCTTCTCTGCCTCACTAATTTTATATCACCCTTACTTCTGTCAGTATTTGTAACTACAACTTTCCATCAGCTCTTTGCATATAACAAGCTACTTCCTATTTTAGAGCCTGTATGTATGACACTGCCTCACCCAGTATGCTCTTCATACATATATTTACTTAGCCAATTACCACCCACCTTTCAGGGACAAACTTTAGTTGCTCTCCATGGAAGATTTCCTTAGCTTCCAAAACTAGGTTATACTGGACTGTCTCATATACGTATTGAAACATTTTTTTGGTCACCTATCATAACTATAATTATGTATCGAACATTCCATCTCCTTCTGCACTTTTTATAAATTTACCACAGTATGCCAATTATCTAGTATATCAGGTACAGAATTATGTGTTAACTATTTTGCTGACTGACCATGGTTTCTTGGTCACATATGAATGCTACTTCTCGGAGAATAAAATCTGATGTAAATCTTGGTCCCTCTCTATTCCTTCCCTTGGTCTCTGGTCTTTTTAAAGAAAACAATTAAGCAATTAGAACCAGGTCTTCAGAGATATTGATAGCTAAGCTTCTCCTTGAATCTAGTGACAGAAATTTCAAGTAATTAGAGTCTTATATTGTATTTTACCAAAATAAATTTCAGGTGATTTCTACTCTCAAGCTCTCAGGATAGACACAACAGGATGACGTTTCTTGTTCTTTTTTCATTTTCTCAACATTTGGTAAAAGATTCAGCATATCACCATTACTACCAACTCCCCTGTCTCTTTCTCGGCACGGCGCTGAGTTGCGATGTTCACTTTAAAATCTAATCCCAGGATTTATACAGTCCCTGATCTCATCGTGTGCATATCATTTTGCTGATCTCACAAAATCCATCTTGGGATGGGTTGATTGGCTCCCTGATTTTCTTCTCTAAAAATTGTCATTGTTATATTGTAACTCCCTGTCCAAAGTATAGACAGCTTGGAAACTGCTTCCCTCTAAATTCTAAATTTACTGCACTAATTGCTGTGCTAAACAAATGAAAAAGTAGCAATGTAGCAGGACTGTATCAACTAGCACAGGACAGACAGTTCTACTTCTTCCCTGCTTCTGATAAAACACACACACACGAACACTGAATTTAATATGCCATGTCCCTGCCATCAATTTTCCCATCACATCTACTTCTGTCTTCTTTTTTACTTTGCTATTTTACTTAATATCACTAAATTAATTTTGTCTGGGTTGAATTTGTTAACCCAATCACAAACAGTGAATAGCAGGAATTTGTCTTTCCATACAAATTAGGTAATGCAAACCTCGCACTGTCCTCAACGTTCAAAATCTAACCTCACATCGCAAGTCCCCATGGACTGCTTACTTTGACCACGTGGAACTTGTTTCCTGTGTGTAAGGAAGTGCTCAGTTTCTTTCTAAAGTCTGCGCTCCTTTCTCTGTCACTGGCTTGGCTTTCCTTTCTGGTCTTTTCACTGTGGCCATGACTCAAGAGATGAAATCTTCAGCTTGAATGTTAATTTAGTCATTGAATATGAGAAAGAACATATCCTACAGAAAACGTGTGTTTATATTCACTTTGGAGAGATGTCTGCCAGGGAGCCAGGATCTCTCCCTGGTCAGGCTTTGGAGAGGTCATGCCAGCCTTTAACTATGTGGCTCTCTCCTGTGTGTGAGATCCACGGCTGCCAATCAACAGCATTCTCTGCATACGCCTACCTTCCTCTCCAGATACTTTATTACTTTTCATTTTATTACAGGCAGGGGTTCCTCTGGCTATGGGTATTTCTTTAAATTGACTTGTATAAAATTATTTGTATTTTTTTGTTTTCTTTCTTAGAACTATATTAGTTTTCACTTCTCAGATTCTCATAGGGATGTAGATGAAGGTTGAAGCAATAGTGAATGGGAGTAAAATTGGAAACCTCTGAGTATTTATTTAAACTTTTTCTTCACTAATATGATTACAACCCAAATCAACTACTTTCTGTACCATTGCAGTTGTTTCCTAAGCAAGAGTAACTTCCCATTTTTAAAAATTATTTTATCATGCTAAGAATATTTAAATGAGATCTAACTTCTCAACAAAATTTAAGTGTAAAACACAGTCTTGTTAACTGTAGGAACAATGTACAGAATATCTCTAGAGTTTACTCATGTTGCATGATGGAAACTGTATGCCATTTTATTACAATGTTGATTAGTAAAGCATCACCCTGATCCAGTTGTCTCCTTGCTCCAAAGCCTTTTCTGGATCTGGATTACTTTTGCTTCCTGCAGTGGCTCTCAGATGGCTGCATCACTATCACACAGGAATAGGAGAGAAGTGCAGACTCTCTCTCAGGCCCTGTGCTACATGTACTCAGTCGGAAAATCCAAGGTGGGCCCAACAATCCATGTTTAACAAGCTCTGGAGATCACTTCAATGCTCACCTCAGTGTAAGAGCCGGTAAACTGATAAATAATCTAAATTGCTAAAAATGCCATTTAAGATCCTATGTGACATCAACATACACTCCAGCTTCACTCCATAAACCATGTTGCCGATTTCCTAAGCACTAATGAAGCCACAAACTCTACTTTTAAAATACACAGCATCCTTTATGTCCGACATTTTTAAAAAATTATTTCCTCTCCAATAGATTTCCCATCACACCTTCCCTTCCAGCAACCAGTAACAATAACTACAATGATTCTCTTTCTCCTCAAGGCCCTGTCTGCAAAGCACTGTCTTTTTTAAGGCTCTCCTGATTTCCTCTCTGTCAAACATGATCCCTTCCTCTTTCTAATCTTCAAAGTAATTTGCTTTCATGCGTTTGTGACACACATTGCAATCTAGTTTCCAAAATATATTGCTTATGAACATGGCCCCCTCTTTTTCTCCTTGTTTTGACGTCTTTGCCAGGGAAGGACTGCATTCTATTCAACATGATTCGGCTTCAGGGCCCTGCCTGTAGAGTGTGCCCCTTAAACAAAGAAGCTAACTTTTATTTCTGTGAAGAACAGTTCTCTGTAAGCTTTTTATTGAAGATGTTAGACCCGGTATTTCCCCAGCAACCCTGAGTATGACATCATAGAAGCCTCCATTGAACTCTAGTAGAATTTAATATACTCTGACTTTAGATTGGATAGATGTGCATTTAAATCCCAGATCCAAACCCTTTAGGCAAGTTCCTTACTTCTATGCATCTAATTTATTGAATGAGACTAATATTATCTAGTCTACCCCATAGAATTATTGAGAGGACTATATTCCATGTAATAATATATATAAAACATGTAAACAAATTGATAGTCATCATTATAAAATTTGTTCCTAAAGCCACAAGAGTTTACTAATTATCCAAGTCCATGTAACCAATAAATGATGAAGACAAAATTGGAAATTAAATATTATTTTTGTATATTATTTCCATCTTCTGTGTAAAAAATAAAGAAAGAGGGTGATACAATACAGACTAAATAATACTTTAAACTAATGTGTATTCGCATTAGAGCATAGGCTACTCTATGGAAGGTTCTTCAGAATATCACTGAATAGTTGTTAACTGTCTTAGTAATTCTCATAGGTGAACATCCACAATAGAACATTGTTCCACTTCTCCAAAGCCACCCTAAGATATATTTATATCTCATATAAATAAAAATGTATATATAATCCTTATATATTCATATACATATATAATCCTTATATATCTCATATATATTCCATATATATGCATTCCATATATATGGATTTGACCCATATATATATGTTTGATCCATACACACACACACACCCCTTAGATGCCTTCTTTATAACCTAGTGGCTGGCTCTTACCTGCTCGCTTCTAACCTAGAAGCTAACAGCATCCCTGTCCAGTGCTACATTCTTACCTTGCTCTTACCCCAAGATGGTGTATTTCCCCTTCCTTCTGAATCAGTACCTGATTTTTATGGCTACCTGCCACATTTTGTTGAAATAGGCCTTCCAAATAGTGCAACAGATAAAACGTGTTAGTGAACAGACTACTTTTGTAACTTAAATGACAATGTACATTAACTTTTACTTAAATAAACCCTCAAGGGGAAACACATCCATCTCCTGAATGTGCGTGCATGTGTGTGTTTATATGAAATGCTTTATTAGAATCTGCACTGTCAAACTCTAACTTTAATGTCAGAGATGCTCCTCCATGGAGGAGCTCCTTAATGTACTATCCTACGGTCCCTGAAAGTCACCAGTAGAAATTAATTAATAAAGAATCTCTTCCAATTACATCGTGTTACTTGTTTTACGTTGTGTTCTTCCTAATAACATCAGGCATTCCGATGTGAGATGTTGATTAGCTCTGCCTTGCATCAGTTTTCCTTCAGTTTTTTAAATAGAATCTTGAATTATAGATTTAGAAGTGAATTTTCTTTCCAGTCTTTTTATTCATAATGGGTTATGGCTGAATGCAATGAGTATAATTCTATATATTTGATCAATCGTGTGCTCAGTTCACTGCTGTAGGAGTATGCTGAGTAAAGTCTAGCTTTGAAACTTGAGCTGTCTTGCATCCCAGCTCTAGTAACAACAGGGTGGTGGGAGCCTAAAGGATTTCAGGCTTTGAGGTGCGTGTGTATGTTGTGTGCGTTCACGGTGGTTTCTCCAATTTTGTGATGCTGAAGGACTGAAAGAGAAATATCATCTTATGCTCTGTATAAGTACTTAGCTACTGTTGTATAATAAATAACCCCAATGCTTAGTAGCTTTAAGTAACAAGTATTTGTTATTATTAATATGTGTGTATGTGGGGTAGGGCAGAGGCATTAGTTGATCTAGGCTGGGATTACCTTTACACCTCTACTTCAACCTGTGAATCTGGCTGAACTTGGCTCTTTGCTGAAGTTTGGGCTCAGGTCTACTGAATATCTGGCCATCTGGGCCCAGGATGAAGCAAAAATATAGAAGAACAGCTAATCAGGGTAGGATTTTTTACTGAGATAAAAAAGCAAGAGGAAAAGCAGAAATAGACACAGTCTTTTAATGTCTAAGCTCAGGATGAAGCACTGTCACTTCTACTTCATTTTTTGGTCACAACATGGCTCAGGGGAAAAGTCAAAGCCAAGGGATGGAGAGGACGGGTCCCTGTTCCCTTAGCAGGAGGACCTACAAAGCTGCAGGGCAAAGGATATGGGCAGAGCGAGGGCTGAAGCATTGAGACCAATCATACATGTTCTTACGTTCTCATGTGTTTTTAGGTAGTTAATTTACCTAAGTACATCTTGTTCTTAAATATGATTGTTTAGGTCACCCTAAGTAAGGCCTCATGTTTCATATAACCAACAGCTCCTGCCCCTGGAGGGCAGATATCATATCTATGCTCCTTTCCAGAACCATGGCCCTAATGGTGAGCAATCAGAAGCCAAATCCATTGACTAGCTCTAGTTCTATTTACACATATCATGTGACAACAAAGAAGCCTGATTTCAAATATTGGCCCTTCACTACCAGGTGTGTGACTTGATTATTTAGATCCCTGGCCTCAGAGTATTCATAAAGTGGGCACTATAATAACCACTTGGCAGCCTGTGGTAAGGATTGAGATAATTTTATAAAGTACCTGAAATAGTACCTGGTACAAAGTAATCTCAATAAAGATAAATGTTCATAGGCTGAATCATACTTTATCTATCATGAGCTACCACAAAAAATACATACTAATGTAGCAGATACAAATTTTGAAGTCATGTACTCAAGCATACAATGATAAAATTTTATTTTATTCTTGATTAACTTCTTTGATAAGTCATTTATTTTATAAATGTATATTGAGTATCTTCCATATGTTACGCACTATGTTTTAGGCATTAGTTATACAACAAAAATAAAGCAGACAAAAATTCTTCCTCTCAAAGTAGAGGAGACAGATAATAAACAATATATAGATTTATATATGTATTTATATATGTAATATACATATATAATATTTGTAGTATTTATTTTCCCTTTCCTTTGAATTAGATTTACATAGCTAACTGCCATGGCTTGATAAAATAGACCTTTCATTTTTTGGTCTTTTTAATCATTTTTTATTAATGTACAAATGCAGTTGTCTTCATTTTGCTACCACCACTTTCCCATGCCCCACCCAACCCACCTCCCACCTTCAATCTTACCCCCTTTGTCCTTGTCCACAGGTCCTTTATACATGTTCCTTGATGACCCTTTCCCATCTTTCCCGTGTTATTTCCCCTCATCCTACCCTCTGGTTACTGTTGGTTTGTTCTTTATTTCCATGCCTCTGGTTCTATTTTGCTTGCTTGTTTTGTCTTGTTGATTAGGTTCCACTTGCAGGTGAGATCATATGGTGTTTGTCTTTCACTGCCTTTCAAACACTAGAACATGTTGGAAGATGTTAGTGAATAGACAGCTTTCATAACTTAATGGCAAATTTTTGTTAATTTGAATAAACCCTCAAACACTAAAGAGAAAAAATAAAATAGGAAAGAAATAAATTTATAAAATTAGGGGATAAGAGAATGCAATTAGATAAGTTGGCTAGAGAAAAATCCTTGAATTTTTTACTTCTACCAGAGGTTTAGGTTAGAAGTTCTTGATCTGAGGTTCATGACCTCTTAGAGAGTACACCAGTATTTTTCCATCGCTCTGAGATGCCTCTACAGTTAGAGGTAGGATCTTGTTGTTTGTGTCCCAAGTCCCATGTCCCTCCCCATCTGCCCTGCAGAGAGATTCCATAGCTCTTATGAGAGATTCAGAAGTCTTGTGGTAAGAAAATTTAAGATCTAATCTCTTAGCAATTTGAAGTATATAATACAATATTGTTGTATTATAATCACTAACTATTATATAAATGTAGAAACAGGTTGTACACCTTAAAGTTAACACAAAGTTATATATCAACTATATCTCAATTGTTAAAAAGGCATGTTAAAAAGTATATATATAGGCAATAGTCAACAGGTGCAACTCAGTCTCATGAGATGAGTTATGAGGTTAATTCTTAGTTTAGTGTGCTGTGTCTGTAATAAGCATCCGGCCCTGGACCCCAATCATCCCCTGCCCTCTAAAAAACAAACAAGCATTAAACTCACTTCTGAGGAGGGTTTACTAAATGCAGAGTTCTTGGGACACAAGAGATTTTACCTCTGCCCTTGAGGGGAAATCAGTATTCAAAAAAAGAGTCTAATGCTGAAGTAATGGAATAAACAAGGGGTTATAAGCCTTTTCTTCATTCCATTAAAAAATGTTAATGCTCATTTTTTCACAAGCTCTTACATGTACAACATAAGTATTAGTTATCCTCTCAGCACAATCAAAGAGTCGAGATAAGTCTTGGCACAATTAATAACAACTTAGATATATAATATACCTTACCAATTATGGAGTTCCAAAAGGTATATTATTTTATTTGGGGTGAAGAAACCAATATGCACAAAAGCTTGCCAAAAGTCACACAATCAAAAAATGTTAAAACTACTGAATTGTCCACAAAATGTGTTGTCTAAATCATGAATTTAAGCCATAAAAAATAGCTGACATTATGCCATCAATTGTGCTTATTTTATTTATTTTTAATATTTTCTTTTAATTTTTATTACATTTCTTCCATTACCATTTTGTACCCTTATAGTCCTTGCCTCCTCAATCACCACATTGTTGTCCATTGAGCTTATTTTTTTAAAAATGTTACTTAATTACACTTTAACAGTTGTTTTAGTATTTTAATATTCTATGTATAGTAACTTTAAATAGTTAAAAGTCTAATGAATTCTGCAGGAAGAAATATGTGATCAAAACAATTTTCGTATCTATGCTTTGGAGTGAAAATTATTATATTATTATTATTAGGGTAGTTCCCTTTTTGAAAGCACTTTTCCTCAAATGACTGTTCTACATCTCCAGGGTATTCTCATCCTGAAATCCTACACATGTGAGGCATTCACTGCTTTTCTTTGATAATTTTGTGAATATTTTCTTTCACCCCCAGTGTGGTCTGTTTTCATCACTGTTACAATCATTATGAAGAGAACCTGTCTACATTTTACAATCTTTCTTTGAATAGCCTGTGCGGTCGCCCATCTAGTATCTCATCCTACTTAATTTCACTTATGCAATCGGAGTCTTTCAACTTTAATATTTTTGTCAAAATCTAGAGCTTTACTCACACCAGGCTCTCTTTAGTTTTGTTGAGAAGGCAGGTGGTGGAAGGAAGATCAGCAGTAAGAGATCTACGCCTTCTTCAACCGAAGACCCACCCAGTCTTTTATTTAAGCTCATTTTGTATCCTGCTGCATTGTATGGGCACAGCAGATAACATTAGGAGTGAACATTTGACTCTTAGGCAAATCTCAGAAAAATCAAAGTGAAAAGAAAAGAGTGGAGGCTTTTACATACCTTTACCAAGTTAATATTTTGTCACTTCCCACTTCTTTAAATTCAAGGGCAGCATTTAGGTTTTAGAGAAAATCTTTTTGAGTTTAACATTGAATTGTGATGTTCAGAAAGATGTTCAGAGACAAAGATTGATAACTCAAAAATAAAATCTATCTAATCCAGTAACATCAGGTGATTTTAGAGTAATGAAAATAATACAGACAACAATAATAATAGCATATTATAGGGCAATACTGTGCTGAATTTGCTATAACAATGTTCTATTTTGCAGCAACCATATGAGATAAATACTATTAACAGATGCTGTCACGCTTAAGCTTTTTGAATTTTAGGTTTTCTGCCTATTCATCAGACAGTGTATATATGAGGGGAGACCCCTAGAATGAAATTTATTTATAAAAATTCTGTATTTATTCTTACATGTTCAAACTTCAGTTACCTTCAAAGTACTCTCCATTTGATATAATACACCTACTGAGATGTTTTTTCCACTGCTCAAAACAGTTTTTGAACTCATCTTTCATTTTGATGCCTTTTAGTGCTTTCACCATTTTCTGTTCCACCTTTTGCACATAAGCAAAATATTTCCTTTTGAGCACTTTTATTGTTTTCATCCTGGGAAACAAAGAGAAGTTGCTAGGGGCCATATTGGGTGAATAGGGAGGGTGCAGCATGGGGATCATGCTCTTTTTGGTCTAAAACTACTGAGCACTCAGTGTGCTGTGGGCAATCACCCATCATGTAAGGAGCAAACACTTTGAAAGAGTCTTCCAAAAAATTTACTGGATGCTGAACACAATCTCTCACCACAACGCCAGCTGGTACACTGACACACTTGGGTTCCTAGAACACTCAGCTAGTGGGGGAAGCCTGTACTACAAAGGGGCCGGCCCTCCAGAAGATAATTCCAGATTTTTTGGGTCCTCCTCATACACCAAAAATATTTTCCATCAGTTTGTCATTACTGTGAAATGTATGATATCTACCAAATTTTCAACCCTTTTCATCCTGAATTTTAAAATCTTAAAAAAAATTTTATTGTTATAGATGATGTTCATAGCGTATTTTGAGAGAAAATTCATACTGGATATATGAAGCATATTAACACAACTCTCCTTGAAGTAATGAGATAGGAAATTTACTTAATCGTGTTTGTATTTTCTAATTTTCATATTATAACCCTGGGTTATTACTATAAATTAATGTATTCATTTATTTATTTTAAGAAACTATCTTTAATTTTTATTGTTGTTCAATTACAGTTGTCTCCATTTCCCCCAATTGCTCTCCCCTGTCCTTCCCACCCGCCCCCATAGTCAATCCTCGCCCCCCCAGCAGTACCTAGGATATATAAAGTAAATATAATGCAATAATTACAAGTTCTGAAGCCAGGCTGCCTGAATTTGAATCCCACTTTCTCTGTGTGACTTGGGCTAATTGCTTCACTTTTCTGTGTCTAGGTTGCTTCTTCACTGGGGTTGGTAAAACTATGGGATCATTACAAAGTTTAAAGGAGACAAAACGTGTGAACAGTGTGTGATACATAACAATTGTATTATAAAATTAACTCATTATGAGCTAAAAGTGGTGCATGTGATGTGACTAAAGCTATAAACTGCATTCCCACTTTTTTTCATACACCTCAAAGTAGCATCTTTGAAAGATTATCAAAACATCTGAGATGTCCACCATTAATGCTGCATTATATTGTTAGAAGATGCCAAATCTCTAAGACTTTCAGATGTATCATGCAACTATTTCTAAGGGGAATATATTTTAAATTTTCAATGGTTTCATAGAGTGAAAATATACCTGAGCTTATAAAAAGAAGTTACAGACTTCAGTACCAAGGCTGCCTTTGTTTAGCTATGAAATGGAAACCAAGACACTTTATCTAACATTTCAGGACTCTTTATCACTCAGAAAAATAATTCCTGTGTCACAGGGTTATTTTAATACCATTTTATGGGCATTTACAATGAAAAAGCTTAGAATTTTTAGGAGATATGATAAAATATCTTCACGATCTCAGAATAGGAAAATATTGAAAAATGCAAAAAGAACAAAGCACAATAGAAAAGAATGATATAAATGGCCATTTGAAAAGGAAATATTCTATCTTACAAAAGATACCAAAAGTGAAATAAAATGCAAAGCTATGGATATAAAAAAAAATCACATAGCCAACAAACTATTTAAATACAACACACATGAAGATTTTCTTTAAATAAATAAATAGATAAATAGCTCAGTTTTTCAAAATGGACAAAATTTGTGAATAAGCATTCTGATCAGAACCCAACTGGTCAATAAAATGCAACCCTTATTAGCAATCATAAAAAAATGAAAATTTAAACTTCAATAGGGAACAGTCTTATTCCCAGTTAGTTTTTTATTTAGTTAATAAAACTGATGAACACTACACATCCTTTAGTGAGGATGTGGAGGAAATAGATGCTTAGTCATTGCTAGCAGTGCTATCAATTTCTCTGCCTTGTAGAGCAAAGGGGCAGCATGTGCAAAATTGAAAATGCCCATTAACTTTTTCACTTAGTGTATATTTCACTTTGATGAAAATTGTGCTTTAAAGTGATACATTAAAGGACACTGACTAACTCTCTCCATAACAAACAAAAAACTCCCCTACCTCTCCTGTAGTAGGATTCATAAATATCCTATATCTGATTAATACAATGGAATATTATACATGAGTTAAAATAAATAAACTATACTATAGATACTAACATGGACAAATCCATAACATTGAATGAAATTGCAATCTATAATATTGAATGAGAAAAAAACAAATTGCAAGCAAGTAAAATGTTGCCTTTTAAGCAAAAATCTAACAGTAAAGACAATATATCCCGTATATGGGCACCCATTCATAAGGTAGAAGTACAAAAACAGACCTAGGAATGATACACATCAACGATATGATTGTACTTATGTAAACAGCTATGCCAAATTATTTCTGACTTGCTAAGAGATTTTTGGGGGATTTGTTTGCCTTATCATGGATGGATGCTAAGTTTTATCACATGGTTTTCAGCACTAGTCATGGTGATGATGCAGTATATTTTTCCTTTCAATCTCCAAATGTGCTTAATTGCCCTAATATTATTTTCCAAGGTTAAATGGACTCAGATTCCTAAGTGAAACTCCACGTGGTACTGATGGTTATTGTGTGTGTATGTTTGATTGCTTGAACTGTTAGGTTGCTTCTTTCATTACAGTCTACTGGCTTAGATTTGTTAATATTTAAGAGCTATTTTCACATCAATATTAAAAGTGAGATGCCTATGATTTTACCTTTCTCAAATTGCTTTTGTCTAGTTGTGGTAATATACTTATGTTTTATTTTTCTATTTTGTGAAATATGTATGTAATATAAAGGCTATATGTTCTTTTGTTTCGGGGGTGTTTTTAGGAAAATAAGTGTCAGATATTTATTATAGTACTATTTATTAGAGTATAAAGTAGTAGAAACAGATCAACTGTCCTCCTAGAAAGGTCTAAGAGTGAAACCTAGAAACACTCAAATTATCTCTTGGCAAAGGAATGAGTATACTAATTTATCCATACATTGAAATTTTCTGTAGCGGTTAAGTAACATCTACATATATCTCAAAAACCTAAGGAAAATTAATACAAATAATACGTATATAGATGTATGCCATTTATGTAATAATGCAAGCTTGTAGTTTGTAAGTAGATAATATACAGAAGTACCAATACATGAGTGGAAATTTTGTATACTAACTTCACATTAGCAGGTACCTGAGGATGATGGCAGAGGAGGGGGCTGTATAAAATATTTCAGTTGTGGTTTATTTTTATGGGGAGATAGAAAGCAAAAGTGGAAAGAATAGCAACTCTTTTTTAAATATTTCTTTTTTCTTTTTTTAATGTTGTTTAAGTACAACAGTTCTCTCCATTTTCCCCCTCACCACTCCCCCCACCCCTGCCATCTCCACTTCCCACCCTTGATCTTACCCCCCTTTGGTTTTGTCCATGTGTCCTTTATAGTTGTTCCTGAAACCCTTCCCCCTTCCCCCCCATTATCCCTTCCCACATCCCCTCTGGTTACTGTCAGTTTCTTCTTAATTTCAATGTCTCTTGTTATATAGCACCTCTTAAACATAAGTAAGTGAGGAGAAATGGAATCCTTATTATATTCTTTTAATATACAGGGTTCGGCAGAAGTAAAACCTACTTGAATGTAGCTGGTAGGATAATAATATGGGTGTAATAATTTATAGTTTTAATTTGAACATTTCACCTAAAATGTTATATGGTGTTCTTGAGTGTGATATTGTTATGTTACAGAATTACATGCTTAAGATTTTGTAATAAAAAATTTTGTAATTTAAAAGGGGCCATTATTTGTGCCAGACTCTGTGAGTTGGAAATGTGTCATACTTATTTTTATTTTGAAAGAAAAGAAGAAAGAAAGAGAGAGAGGCAAAACTTCATCACATTCCACTGACTCCAAGGCTTAATTTGTTTACTCTCCAAACCTCAGTTCCTTCACCTTTAAAATGTGGTAATACCAGCTATATCTGCCTTAAAGATGCTGAGAAGGGGCAGTCTGGTGACAACTTCATTGTCAGGTACACTGCTAGTGGGCATGGATACTATATCACACCCAGATCCAGCTTCCAGTTGTGACCATCCATTCCTTTTACTTAATTTCACAGATAATAGTAAAAGATTTTTCAACAGCCACCACCACTCTAACTTGTAACCACCACCACTACCCACAAAGCCATAAAACAAATCTAAGGAGTCTAAATGATACAATAAATTCATTGATTAGTGCATCTCAATAAGTAAAAATGAAAGAAAAGAAAAAGCAACAGCTAAGCATTGGAACACCTCTCCCAATCCGTGTTACAAGCACTGATAAACAATGGTAAGAACTGGATAAACTTGCTCAGGTAAAACCTATCTTACAAGCCCAAGAAAAAAACATGGCCCTGGTTTGATGTCATTAAGAAAAGATGATCAAATTACACCCATCAGTCATAACACTCCCAGCCATCCCTGTAAACAGGGGCCAGCAGACTGGGGATAGGGCTATCAAAATCCAGCCTCCGGTGATGTACTCTCTCTTTTCCAACTTTGTTCAAACCTCAAACAGGTGAGACCCTCCTTCTAAGATGAGCTTCCACTGAGTCCTGATCCACAAAAGAGCTCCTCTCACTGACAGAAACCTTACAGTCTGGAGATCACATTCTTCAGGAAATTGGCACTGTTTCCCCAACCCAGGAAACTTGGAATTCTCCTCTCTCAGAAAGAAAACTGAGGTCCACACTAAACACCTGTGAGCCTGCGGCCATGGGAAGATGCTTACAGCTACCTGGAGCCCGCAGATCTGCCCCAGTTATCATTGGACATAAAGTTGTGCTGAGCTGGGCTCCTTGGAGAAGCACAAGCCTGAATATATGAGGGAAGAACAAGAATTTATTTATAAAAAATTGGGTAGCCCTGGCTGGTGTAGCTCAGTGGAATGAGCATGGGCCTGCAAACCAAAGGATCGTGGTTCGATTCCCAGTCAGGGCACATGCCTGGGTTGCAGGCCAGTTTCTGGCAGGGGATGCAGAAGAGGTGACCACACATTGATATTTCTCTCTCTCTCTCCTTCCCTTCCCCTCTAAAGATAAATAAATAATATTTTAAAAAAATTGTGTATTTATCCTTACATGTTTAAACTTCAGCCACCTTTAAAGTACTCTCCATTTGATGCAGTACACCTATAGAGATATTTTTTCCACTGCTCAACAGAGTTTTTGCACCTGTCTAGTTTGATGCCTTTTAGTGCTTCTAAAACACTACATTTTTTGATTCACCTTTGAAGACTTTTTTTTTATCTGGGGGTAAAAAAAAAATGAAAAATCACCTAGGGGGAGATTAGGTGAATAGGGAAGATGGGGCATGGGGTCATGCCATTCTTGGTTAAAAACGTCTAAACCTTTAGTGCAGTGTGGGCAGGTGTGCTTGCAAATTGCACATCATGAAATGGGCAAGCACATTGAAAGAATCTTCAAAAAAATTTCACTGAAGCCTAACGCAGCCTCTCACAACACCAGCTAGTACACTGATACAGATGGGTTCCTAGAACATTTATCTAGTGGAGGAAACCTGTACTACAAGGCGGCCATTCTCCAGAAGTTAATTCCGGGTTTTTTGTGTCCCTCTGCCTACAACCTGGGGCCCTGGGAGGTCTCTTGTAAGTCTTCTACTTCATGCTGTGCTCCATCCACCCAGTCAAGGGCCTCTCCATGTTCTGAGCCCACAAGCTCACCCTCCACCACTCCACAAAAGGGGGGCATGAGGTCCAAATGCAAAGAAGAATATGAGCCAGGGATTGGCCCCTGAACCCTAAAAAGTACAGAAACTAAACTGTGGACACCAACTTATCCAAGCCAGCAGCAAAGAGAAGGTGGGTTAGAACAGTATCCACTCTTCTGAGCAGAGGTAGGGGTAGAGGCTGGCCAGCGCCCCTGACCATCTGGAGCCTCCACATTCAACCATGTGTTCTTTCATTGTTTGATGGCACTGGCCCATGAAAGTCTCGGTTAAAAAGAAAATAGATAGACAAGCTATACTGTATCTGTACAATGAAATACTACTCAGAACCAAAAGAAATGCACAATGAATACACGCAATAATATGGATGAGTCTCGAATATATTCATAAAGAATGGAAGAATTCTTACCTGATAGAGTTCATACAATGAGATTTCATTTATGCAAAACATAAAATGAAGAAAAAATAAACATATTGTTTCCTCTAACAAAGTGCAAAGAGATTATATTGGGAAGAGTCACTAGGTAATTTACTGAGATAGTGGTAATATGATAATATTCTATATCTTGATAGTAGCTGGATTTCACAATTGTGTTTATTTTCACTTGTCAAAACTCAGTTAAAAGTTATTATTTTATTGTATGTAAATTTTACATTTAAATACTTAAATTGAATTCTAGTTAATGATATGTATTCCAAAATATGTAGGCTGAAGTGTACTGATGTCTGCAGCTGTGGCATGCATCAGAAATAAGATGGACTGACGGAGAGAGAATAGATATGTGAATGGATATGTGAGAAAACAAGCGTCATGAATGTTATGAAAAAAACTTGGTGGTAGAAATATAAGTGTTTTGTATTAAGTTCTTGTTCATTTTATTCTATATGTTTGAACATTTTCAAAATACTATGCCGAGACAAAAAAAAACTTTGATATTTGAAGATGCCTCACCATGTAGAGCTTCAGTGTTAGTTTACCTCCGGTTTCAATGATCTTTTTTTGTATTTGTCCCTGCAAATTTCCTTTCCATATTGCAAAATAGCTATATATTTATAAAGATCTTTTGAGTTTCTCAAGCATAAAAAATTCTGGAATTGGAAAAACTCTCAGAGGATGAGAGTCCTTTATACTTCCACAAAAGGAACGACATTTAATCTTTTTAAATATATCTATTTTGTAATCTCTATTTGATAAATCCATTATAAGGTTTTATATTAGGAAGTTAACACAACCGTGCTGCCCTCTATGTAAAATGATTGGTACTGATTAGTAGGAGCTCATCTTTGTAACAATCCCTCTGCCCCCACAAAAGAGATTTCCTGACGGCTCAATTTCCAGTGTTGCTTTTCTTTTCCTTTTTTTTTTTTTAATATGTGCTACTTCCAGACAACAAAGGGGTATCTTTGGTGTTTATATTAATATTTATGTAATATGGGTTATTCAGGTAATGTAAACCCATGTGAAATATCTGCTTTTGATTTGAATTTCTAAGGTGTTTTAATATTTTCTTTCCTCACACAAAAACAAGCAGAGATGAACTGACTGCTTTATCATTGTCCTGTGCTGGTGGGCCTATTTTTTCTATGCAATCCTTGTACTAATATGCAGTCCTACAAATGCATGAATTTCAGTATTATCTCACCAACCTGAAGACCCAAATTCTTGTCCCTATCTTTTCCATTCAAACTCTTATGTTACTCTCAATTATTCTAGCTCATACAGCAACTCAGTCATCAGTTCCCATCCAGAACTGGAACTCTAGGATCCAGTTCTCTGTGCATCAGTGGCACTCGGTGACTTCTGTACTTTGTGGGAGGTCAACTACGCTTTAAAAATAATGCCATAAAATATAATTTTTAGGAAGTGAGACCTTCCCAAAGGGGTTTCAAGAAGAGATTCACATTACTGTAATCTATCAGCTTTTCAGATACGAAAGCTCCAGTCACCCTTTAACCAGTCCAAATGCTGTCATTAAGAATTCCACATAGAGGGATGCACTGGCCACTGGTGCACTCCTCTTATCTGACCACTGAGTAGCCTGCAGTGGAGCTGACCATATCCTCCTTCTTGAAACACTTTATCTCTAGGTCTTTGAGCCATCCCCTTTTTGTTTTTCTTTCACTTCACTCTGACCACTCTAAATATCCCTCTTAAATATTCTTTACAGACTGTTTTTTCTATACTGTCTCTGAACCCTAAATGTATCCAGAAGTTTATCTAGGACATTTTATTTTTATTTGTCCATACTCATCCTATGTTTAAGATATGTTGACTTGAAAATTATATATAGACCTGATCTCTCCTCTTTGACCCAACTCATATCCAGCCACATAATTGATACATCCAAATTTACTGTAGTTATGACTCCAACCTTAAGATACTCAAAGCCTGTCATTTTATGTTCTCACTATTTTTTTTTTGTGTCTATGTGCTCCTAATCTTGGGATATCACAACTCCTTAGGATTTACTCTTAACTCTTGATTCTACCTTCTATACGTCACACATCCTATCCATCCATTGCCATGTCCTTTTGTGCTTACCTCCAAAACACGGTATAGCCAGAACCACACATTTCTCCCCCCTCCACAGATGTCATACTGGTATAGGTCTCAACACCTTTCATCTGAATTACCACACTGGCTTTCAAACTGCACTATTGCCATTTATCTCCCCTCCAATCTATTCTCCACATGAGAGCAAGAGTGAGTATCTAAATCAGAAAATCAGTTTATGTCCTCCCAATATGTTTATGTCCTTCAATCATTATTTACCAAATTTAGATGAAAATCTATGACCAGCTCTATTCTCTGGTTTCAAGTTGTGCTAGACCTCCTCCCTCTTTATTTATGACACTTCAGCCACACTGGTCTTATGTTCCAAGATATGCCTGGTTTATTTCTGCTTTTAGGCTTGCACAATGCTTTCCTTTGATGGCTTCTTCTCATGCTTTAGGTTTAATTCATATATCATGTATATACCTCTATCTAAATTAGTGCTCTATTAATGAGCTGTTTCTAAGGGAGGTTACCCACCTGATCCTGAGTGATAAGTTCTGCATTAACAATGGGTTTTGGGAGGATCAATATTTTATCAGGTTATAAAATATAGTGTTGCATCTTTTCTAGGAGAATTCTCCCCTTAAATCTGCATAATTAAGAAAGTCCACTCTTTTGGTCTTCCCCTAAATAAAAAGTAGCTTCTCTCTGAGAATAGTTAGTACTTTGGGTGGAACAATCTTTTCTTGTATAAGACTGTCACACACCCAGCAGCATCTCTGACAACCTGTCATTAATACAAGTAATATCCCCTTGTCTTTGTGATAAGCCAAAAAGACCTATAAATATTTCATAATACTCCCTAAGAAGATAGTACCACTACTGGTAGAAAATGAAAGAAACAGGTAATAGATTCTTTTGGGGAAAAAATTCATCTCTGCAAATGCCATGTTATGGTTGATAGTATTATCTACATGTAAGAAGATATGGAGTCTGAAAAAGCAAGTAATTTGCCTAATAACTTCAAATTCCACTCTCCATTAAAGTACCTCCGTACAAATGCCCACAAAATGGAGCAGAGTGATGTTAAGAACCATGGGTGTTAAAATAAGTGATAAACTTCTGAATACAGGGTTCAGGCAAGGCTTCTTAGAAAACGGAGAATTTAACTTAGTAAAAGAAAAACAGCTTAAAGTATAGCTGATAGCATGGTGTGATTCAGGCAGAGGAAAAGCCATCAGGAAAAAATAGGTATGCCCATAGTGGGTTTTGAGAAGAACAAGTAATCCAGTTTGACGATAGCACGCAGAGGAGCGCTGGCAGCCTTAGGGGAACGTAGGCTGGGTCCATATTACAGGAAACCTTAAGGAATTCGCACTTGATTCACTAGGCAACCGGGAGACTTTGAAAGTGTTCCAGTTATCAACAGATTAACTGAGTGGAAGAACTGAGTCAAAGGGGAAAAAAGCAGTCAAATCGACCACTAATCACCTTGAGTCCCCTCAGAACAGGCTAGCTTTCCTGCTGCTGTGGATGGGCTGGTTAAGAGATTAGGTTTTGGACTTGGGTAGCACATACTTGAATTTATGTTTACTCAGTTCCTGAGAATATTGAAGAAAATAAATGTGAACAAAGTAACTTTAAGCCTGACATAATTCTGAGCAATTGATGTAACCCTTCCTCAATCACAGCGTTCTCATCTACAAAACTGAGTTCATGAGGATTTCATACACTGATGGAACATAGAAATTACCCAATAAACTACAACTCATCTTAAAATATTATTATCAGTTTATTTGTTTTCTGGAACACAAGCTGCCTTAGATGGCAGAATTAGTGAATTCTTTCAGGTCTGTGGGGAGTGTAAGGATCTTAGGCATTGCAAAAGAATTCCACGATGCCATCTCAGGGAATAATTAGGCACTGCCATTAACTGAGACCTAACACCATGTGTGTCCATGTGAACATGTATGTCAGAATGCTAGATATCAGCTCCCAGCTATACATTCTGGCTTTCTGATGCTCATCAATGATGTTTGAATGAAATGTGCCAACAAAAACATCAGAGTCTCCATTTCAACCGAGAAATAATCCCAGCACAACATTATCTACATATTGCCTTCCAGAACCCTCTCGATGAACATCAGGAGAGCTAGTGAAATAAAATTAGCAGTTTGGATTTCCTTCACAGCCTGGCTTGTCAGGCCAGATATTTTATGTTCAGCCATTTTAGAACAACAAAAATATGAATCAGGAGGCTAATCAGTTACATAATAAACTCAGACTAAATATTTGTAAATGTTTCTTCAGAAATCAACTTCAAGGGCTGTACTCTGTAGATTATACTTAGTATCCAAATATTACTTTATTTTTACCCTGTAATCCTTGGCCACGTTCCCACCACAATATGAAATAATTGGGAGATAATTAACAATCATTAAGCCTCAATTATATCCCATGCATTTTGCTAAAATATCTTCATGCTCCTTATGTAATACTCAAGTACTCCACTGCAGCTCAATGTGATTATTTAACTTATAATATTTAGATTAAGAATAATAAAAGCACTGCTGACTTTATTTGTCCCTAGGTCTGTGCTAAGTGTTTCAGGAGGCCAGGAGGCTATAGAACTATATTTCAAAAACAAATCTGTTTAATTTTAGTAGATCATGCTAACTCTCCATTCTTCCTCAACTGGAATTTCATTTTTTAAGGTTTTATTTATTTTTAGAGAGAGGGAAAGCAAGGGGTAAAGAGGAGGAGAGAAACATTGATGTGCAAGAGTAACATTGATTGGATGCCTCTTGCACCACCCCAACCGCGGGACCTGACCCATAACCCAGGCATGCGCCCTGACTGGGAACTGAACTGGCAACCTTTCCGTTCATGGGCCTGTGCTCAACCCACTGAACCACACCAGCCAGGGCTTCAATCATTCTTTATTTTAAAATCAAGAGATTAGTATTTACCTCTCAGTGGATAGTTAAAGAATATTAAAGAAAATAAATGTGAACAAAGTAACTTTAAGCCTGACTTATATTAGATAATCAATATATGGTTACTTTCTCGTTTTTTGCAAACTGCCAAAAATGTACTATAAAAATTGAAGATATGGACCACTACTCCTGCATTTTATAAACTTTCACTTCCTAGGAACAGTCAAGGACTAAACCACTATTTATAGGGCAGGTATGTACCAGGTAATAGGCCCTTGTCTAAATTCTTCAAGATAAATGCTATTATCTTTGTTCAGATAAGAAACTGAGTCTCACAGAAGAAAATGCCATCCCTTACACACCATAACTTGGACTTGTCATCAGGTCATTCTAGTCACAAAATTGATCTCTTCTCATTATACTTGCTACCTCTCCATACCTGCTTGACTTGGCTTCTTTTACAACCAGGGACTATCTTGATAAGCTTATTCACGGAGTCTTTGTACTAGTCAGAGCTAGGCTTCATACAGCCTGACCTTTACTGCTTCAAGAGCTGATTTCCTGACTTGCATCCAAAATCATTGAGTTCTTCATTGAGAACCTTCTTGAAAAACATGAGGAAGGCTAGTGAAGTAGAATATGAAGAACTCAATGAGATTCAAATGGGAGCAAGAAATATTTTCTCATTATATTAGTGACCTGTATATTTGGTGATGGAAGGCAATGGAGAAAATATCCTCAGAAAACAGGGTAATGCTTCAAGGATTCTGACACTCAATATTTAATAGAACTTATGTCAAATATACAAGTAATTAAGAATAGTTTTCAAATCAAACTATTTCTCTTGAAAAATCACTTACTAACTCACACATTGCTCTTATACCTTTCCAATGCTATCTATCCTCATATTTTGCATGGCCCATTGGATATTCAGATTACTCCTTCCTCCTAGGTGCACCCATAACACCTTACACTTCTTTCACCTTAGAACTTATCACACACTGGAACTGCCTCCCTACTTCTGAACTAACCTCCATAACTTAAGCTGTCAAAGAGCAATGCCCATGTATGTTTTATTCATACTGCATTCCTAGAAACTGATGTCTTCTAACTTTTCTGTATTTAAAATAAATAACAATAGTCCCACCAAATTCTGAAAGCTCCAAATGGTAATGGCATTTCTATTGGTGTTTCCTGAATCAAACCTACTAAATCCAGGTTATCAATACATTTCTCACATGCTGATCTCCTTCCATCTGACAAATTGTAGCTACAGCCAGGTGATATCAAGAACATTCTACATCTCAATAGTCACATATAATCTTGTTCCTCTTCCTCTTTTATACTTTTTTGGTAAGAGTAATAATCAATCCTAATGCAGTAGACTTCAGAGGAGTCCAGCCAGTTGTAATCCAAAGCTTTAAATTTACACTAAAGAAACCCTATATCCCTTCAGGTTTTCTACAAAGCCCCAGGATTCATTTTTCCTGCCATGATGCAGTAGGAAGAGTCTGAAGAAAAAGAAAAGAATGGTAGAGTCCAGATGTAGAAAGGGAGAGAGAACTAATAACTTTCTTGAACCTATAGAACAGCCATGCCTGGATCCAGAAAGCCACATGGACAGCCTTTTGAAACTATTTATGGGAACACCCTTCTTTTCTCACTGCTTAAATTAGTTTAGTTGGATTTCTATCACTTGTAAGCAAAAAGTTTAAATCTCCTGACTCTTTTCCTTTTTGCCATTCCTACATTTAAGTATTAAATAGCTATTCAAACCTGGGTCTGTCTTCTATGAAATTAGTTAAATATGGAATCCTGTGGAGGATGAAATGCATTTATTGAATTTGCTCCAGGACTTGGGGTCAAGGAGGATAAAGAGATTGCCAAGACTGACTCCTATCCTCAAAGAGTTTCAAACTAGAGAAGAAAACCAGTCTTTCATATATAAACTAACCAGGGAAACACATGAGAAATTCATGGGAATACATTATAGATTCTTCTGAGTCTACCAACAGAAGGAGGTGCCATTGCTCAATGTTCAGAAAAAACGGTGACTTCCTTGTCTTGCAAATGTGTCTCTACCATCTCTTTAGCACATGATAATCATCTATAAAGGATGCAGCCTTTTTTCTCAATAAAAATCTAAAATATCTCAGGAAAATGATATCATCTAGCTTTGGAATTTAATTGTATTACATTTTGTTTGCTTATTATTTTAACTGTTTTTCAATCATCATCTGAGGATGTATTTGTTGACTTTATAGAGAGGGGAAGAGAGAGTGAGTGAAACATCAATGTGAGAGGGAAATATCTACAGTTTGCCTACCATACATACCCCAGCCAGGGATTAAACCTGTGACCTACATATGTGCCCTGACCAGGGATCAAACCCGTGACCTTCTGGTATACAGGATGATGTTCCAGCCAACTGAGCTATTTTGCCAGGGTTAATTGCATTTTAGAGCAAGATTAGGAAATAGGTTTTCTCCTCAGCACCAACTGTGAGCAATTGATACATTTTGCCTGATACACTCAGTTGAAAGGTATTTTGAGGACACAGCCCTTACTAGTGAGAAAGATTATCAAGATAGATGATATTGTTTGAAAATTGGTAACAATGGTTAAGATAGTATTTATTATTCTTGCCTAAGTATAAATGTATTGTCAACTCCTTTCCTGAGAACAGGTTTGATTAATGAAGTAGAAAAGAGAGTAACACCTCACGCCCAACAAAGAAGCCTAACAAGGGAGGAGACAGTTAAAGTGTATGAGTAAAAAAAAAATTATTTCATAATTTTTGTCTTAGGCAGAATACCTAAGAAATTGTCTTAATTTCAAAATTCAGGAAATAAAAAACCTTTAAAGAGGAAAAAATAAAGAAAGGCATATTTATATTGATTTATATTAATTGATATGTCTAAGAGAAGGCATATGTTCCACTTTGCCATACTATGTATTCACCCCATTCTCCATTTCTCCCATACTAAGTAATTGTCAAGATTATACTTTTCTCCACTATTTCAATGTCTTGTGAGACTTCTAAAAAGCTTGACTATAGACTGCTACTGGCCAGAAAAAATTCCCCCAACCAACCTGGCTTCCAAACCAGAAAACCAGGAATTAGCAAGCTTTAGACTGCAGATATAAGTATAAAGCAACATAGATCAGTGCACATATTTATATTGTCATTTTATTGTAATACTGAAATATATTTCTATGTCAATAATTCAACTTTTATAACACCAGTCTTGTTGCTTTTATATTTCAAACACAATTCCTTGTGGAGAGAGTCAAAAAAATTACTGAAAACATCTCATGAATTCATTGGAGCAAGTTTTGTAATTAATTTGTAAAGATAAAATGATTATTCTCAATCAGCTTTTCAAGTCAACAATTAATCACCTTATAATCTTCTTTCCTTGTCTGCTAAGAGGAGGTGGGGGTAAAAATTAAATGCAGAACAATTATACACCTATACAAAACTATATAAAAATATTGTTCTTAACACTGAAAGTTTCATTATATTTTCTATAGAAATAGCTCAAGGAAATATGTGTAATGAAAAAATTAGGTCATATACATCTTTCTAAGATTCTCTTTTATGGTACCTGCCTACAAATCAGATAAGTCACAAAAAGTTCTGAATTCTCTTAGTCAGATGTATTTTGTTTATACCTTTCCAGCTGAAGTCAAGCCAAGGAATCCCATTAAGTCATTCTTCTCCAGTCCTCCCTAGTTAAAAATAAGAAAATATTAAGAAAGATGACAATACAAGTAATAATAGTAAAGACACAAAGAACTATGTCCAGTGTCAAAACAAATTATGTTATTTGTTCATAATTAAAATAAAGTTGATATAAACATAATAAATAAATTAGTAATACAAAATTTTTTCTAGATGAAAATTTATTTCTTATTCAACTTACTGTGCTTCTCTTCAGCTTCTTGGTTTATTTTATTTATTTGTTATAATTTATTCACACCCTTATTAAGTAAAAACTATTGATTACCTGCTCTTTATATAGACATATTTTAGGGTCAGGAAATACAGCAGTGAACAAAAGAAAGGCCTATTCTAGAGGGATCTTACTTTCTTTTTTTTATTTTAATTATTGTTCTTGTACAGTTTTCTGTCTTTTACTCCCATTCCAGCCCATCGCCCCAGCCCTCCCCACCTTCCTCCCATTTCTACCCACGCTAGTGTTTGTCCATGTACCCTTTATACTTGTTGCTCCAAACCCTGCCCCTTCCCCCCTGAAATTCCCTCCCCTCTCCCCTCTGGTAATTACCAATTACCAACCCCATCTCAATTTCAGTGTCTTTGGTTATATTATGCTTGTTTGTTTTTTTATTAGGTTCCTGTTAAAGGTGAGATCATATAGTATTTGTCTTTCACTGCCTGGCTTATTCGCTTAGCATAATGCTCTCCAGTTCCATCCATGCTGTCGTGAAGGGCAGGAGCTCCTTCTTTCTTTCTGCTGCATAGAATTCCATTGTTTAAATGAACCATAGTTTCTCGATCCATTCATTTACTGATGGGCACCTAGGTTGCTTCCAACACTTGGCTATTGTAAATTGTGCTGCTATGAACATTGGGGTGCATAGAATCTTTTGGATTGGTGTTTCAGGGTACTTAGGATATAATCCTAGCAGTGAAATTGCTGGGTCAAATGGTGGATTTTTAGTTTTCTTAGATAATTCCATACTGTTCTCCATAGTGGTTGTACCAGTCTGCAATCCCACCAACAGTGCACTAGGGTCCCCTTTTCTCCACAACCTCTCCAACACTTGTTGTTTGTTGCTTTGTTTATGATGGCCATTCTGACAGGTGTGAAGTGGTATCTCATTGTGGTTTTAATTTGCATCTCTCTGATAGCTAGTGATATGGAGCATCTTTTCATGTGTCTCTGGATCCTCTGTATTTCTGCCTTGAAGAAGTGTCTGTTCAAGTCCTTTGCCCATTTTTTAATTGGGTTGCTTGTCTTCTTAGAGTGGAGTCGTGTAAGTTCTTTATATATTTTGGAGATTAAACCCTTGTCTGAGGTATCATTGGTGAATATGTTTTCCCATACAGTCAGTTCTCTTTTTATTTTAATACTGTTTTCTTTAGCCATGCAGAAGCTTTTTATTTTGATGAGATCCCATTTATTTATTCTTTCCTTTATGTCCATTGCTTTAGGGGACATATCAATAAAAATGTTGCTGCATGAACTATCTGAGATTTTCCTGCCTATGTTGTCCTCCAGGACTTTAACAGTGTCACGGCTTATGTTTAAATCTTTTATCCACCTTGAGTTTATTTTTGTGGATGATGTAAGTTGGTGCTCAAGTGTCATTTTTTTGCACATAGCTGTCCAGTTCTCTCAACACCACTTGTTGAAGAGGCTATTTTTACTCCATTTTATGTTGCTGCCTCCTTTGTTGAATATAAATTGACCATAGAGAATTGGGTTTATTTCTGGGCTCTCTGTTGTCTTCCACTGGTCCATGTGCCTGTTTTTGTACCAGTACCAGGCTGTTTTGATTACAGTGGCCTTGTATTACAATTTGGTGTCAGGTACTGTGATTCCTCCTACTTTGCTCTTCTTTCTCAAAATTGCTGCAGCTATTCAAGGTCGTTTATGGTTCCATATAAATTTTTGAAGTGTTTGTTCTATATCTGTGAAATATGCCATTGGTACTTTGAAAGGTATTGCATTGAATCTGTAAATCGCTTTGGGTAGTATGGACATTTTAATGATGTTAATTCTTCCAGTCCACGAACAGGGTATACATTTCCATTTGTTTGTGTCTTCCTTGATTTCTTTCTTCAGTGTTGTGTAGTTTTCTGATTATAGATCTTTTACTTCCTTGATTAGGTTTATTCCTAGGTATTTTATTTTTTCTTTTTGCTATATCAAATAAGATTTTTTCCTTGGCTTCTGCTTCTGCTCTTTTGTTGTTGGTATACAAAAATGCTTTTGATTTCTGGATATTGACTTTGTATCCTGCTGTTTGGCCAAATTCATTTATTAGGTTGAGCAGCTTTTTGGCTGAGTCTATAGGATTTTCTATGTACACTATCATGTCATCTGCAAACAATGATAGCTTTGTCTCCTCCTTTCCAATTTGGATGCCTTTTATTTCCTTTTCTTGTCTAATTTTTGTTGCTAAGACTTCCAATACTATATTGAATAGAAGTGGTGAAAGTGGACAACCTTGTCTTGTTCCTGATCTTAGTGGAAAAGATTTTAGTGTTTGCCCATTGAGTATGATGTTGGCTGTAGGTCTCTCATATATGGCCGTGATTATGTTGAGGAATGCTCCCTCTATTCCCACTTTGCTGAGTGTTTTTATCATAAACGGGTGCTGTACCTTATCAAATGCTTTTTTGCAACTATTGATATGATCATGTGATTTTTGTCTCTGCTTTTGTTTATGTGATGTATTACATTTACTGATTTGCCAATGTTGAACCATCCTTGCATCCCTGGGATGAATCCCACTTGGTCATGGTGTATGATCTTTTTAATGTATTGTTGGATGCAGTTTGCCAATATTGAGAATTTCAGCATCTATGTTCATCAGCGATATTGGCCTAAATTTTTCTTTCTTTGTTGTGTCTTTATCTGGTTTGGGGATTAGGATGATGTTGGCTTCATAAAAAGAGTTTGGGAGTCTTCCATCTTCTTGGATTTTTTGGAATAGTTTATGAATGATAGGGGTTAGCTCTTCCTTAAATTCTTTGTAAAATTCTCCTGTGAAACCATCCGGTCCCGGGCTTTTGTGTACTGTGAGTTTTTTTATTACTGCTTCTATTTCATGTGCTATTATTGATTTGTTCAGGCTTTCTGCTTCTTCTTCCTTGAGTTTTGGGAGATTATATTTTTCTAGAAACTTGTCCATTTCACCTAGGTGTTCAAATTTCTTGGCATATACTTCTTCATAGTAATTTCTTACAATCCTTTGTATTTCTGTGGTATCAGTTGTAATCTCTTCTCTTTCATTTCTGATTGTGTTTATTTGGGTCCTCTCTCTTTTTTTCCTCATGAGCCTTCTTAAAGGCTTGTCAATTTTGTTTGTTTTTTTAAAGAATCAGCTTCTGGATTCATTGATCCTTAGAATTGTGCTTTTAGTCTCTATGCCATTTAATTCTGCTCTGATCTTGGTTATTTACTTCCTTCTACTTGCTCTGGGCTGTCTTTGTTGTTCTTCCTCAAGTTCTTGAAGGAGTAGGGTTAAGTTGTTTGTTTGAGATGTTTCTATCTTTTTTATGTAGGCCTGTATCACTATGAACTTCCCTTTGAGGACTGCTTTTGCTGTGTCCCATATGTTTTGGGTCGTTGCGAGTTCATTTTCATTTGTTTCCAGAAACTTTTTGATTCATTCTCTAATTTCATTCTTAACCCATTCATTGTTTAATAACATGCTATTCAATCTCCATGATTTTGAGTGTTCTGGGTTTTTCTCCTAGGGATTTGTTTCTAGTTTCAGTTCCTTGTGGTCGGAGAAAATGTTTGGTATGACTTCAATTTTCTTGAATTTGTTGAGGCTTGTTTTGTGTCCTATCATGTGTCTATCTTTGAAAATGTTCCATGTGCATTTGAAAAGAATGTGTATTTAGTTTCTTTGGGATGAAGGGCTCTATATATATCAGTTAAGTCCATTTCATCCAGAATGTTGTTCAATGCCACAATATCTTTGTTGATTTTTTGTTTGGAAGATCTGTCCATTTTTGACAGTGGGATGTTAAAATCCCCTACTACAATTGTGTTGCTGTCAATATCTTTCTTTAAGTCCTCTAAGATTTTCTTGATGTATTTAGGTGCTCCTATGTTGGGTGCATATATATTTCTGATGTTTATGTCTTCTTGGTGGATTCTTCCCTTGAGTATTATGAAGTGACCTTCTGGGTCTCTCTTTATGGCCCTTCTTTTGAAGTCTATTTTGTCTGAGATGACTATTGCTACCCTGGCTATTTTTCCTTTCCATTTGCTTGGAAAATTTGTTTCCAGCCCTTCATTTTGAGTCTGTGTAGGTCTTTTGTCCTGAGGTGGGTTTCTTGTAGGCAGCATATGTGTGAGTCATGCTTTCTTATCCATTCAGCTATTCTATGTCTTTTGATTGGAGCACTTAATCCATTTACATTTAAGGTTATTATTGATAGGTACTGATTCATTGCCATTTTCGTACCTGTGCCCCCCCTTCTCTTTTCCTTTCTTTCCTTAAAGCAGTCCCTTCAGCATCTCTTACAGAACTGGTTTGGTAGAGGTGTATTCTTTTAGACTTCTTTTGCCTGGGAAGCTCCTCATTTGGCCTTCTATCTTGATTGAAAGCCTTGTTGGGTAAAGTAGTCTTGGTTGCAGGCCTTTGGTTCTCATTACTTGGAATACTTCTTGCCATTCTCTTCTAGCTTGGAGCGTTTCCATTGAGAAGTCAGCTGCCAGCCTTATCGGGGCTCCCTTGTATGTTACTTCCTTTTCTCCCTTGCTGCCTTTAAGATTTTCTCTTTGTCTTGGAATTTTGCCATTTTAATGATTATGTGTCTTGAAGTGGGCCTCTTTGGGTTCCTCTTGATTGGGACTCTTTGTGTTTCCAAGATTTTTGTGGCTTTTTCTCTCATCAAATTAGGGATGTTTTCCATCATTACTTTTTCAAATAGGTTTTCTATCCCTTGCTCTTCTTCTTCTCCTTCTGGTATCCCTATTATGCAGATATTATTACATTTCATATTGTCATGCATTTCTCTCAATCCCTCATCATTCTTTTTGAGCCTCTTTTCCTTTTCTTGCTCTTTCTGGGTGTTTTTTTTCTACTTGGTCCTCCAACTCGCTAATCCAATCTTCTGTTTCATCGATTCTGCTTTTCATTCCTTCCACTGTGTTCTTCAGTTCAGAAATTGTACTTTTCATTTCCTCTTGGCCCTTGTTGATAGTTTCTATTTCCTTTTTCATGATGATATGGTTTGCAGTGAGTTCATCCTAGCTTCCCTGTAGTTTCTGGTAGCTCACTGAGAGCTCATGGGGCTTCCTGACAACCATTGTTTTGAACTCAAAATATGACAGTTGAGTTGCCTCTGTTTCATTCACCATTCTTTCTGGGGCTTCCTCTTTTCCTTTCATGTGGGGATTATTTCTTTGTCTTTCCATTGTTTTTGAGGCTCTTCTTGTTAGCCTTAGCTTCTTAAATTGATATATTCTGGCTCCCTGGGTTTATGGTGTGAACTTCTGTGGTAGAATACCTGTGAGATTCAGTGGTGCTGTCTCCGTCAGGTATCCTGGTGTTCACAGGTTCCACTGTCTTATTTGTGGAAATGCTCCCTCCTTGGGACCAACTGTTTTTTCACAGTTCCAGGGTTTTTTGTTGCTTTTGTTTTGTTTTGTTTTTATCTCACTTGTGGGTATTTAAAAAGAGCAGAGGGAAAAAATGGAAAGAGAAGAAAGAAAAAGAAAAGAAAAAGGAGGAAGGAAGAAGAGATAAAATGGAAAGGAAGGAATAAAACAAGAAAGAAGTAACAAGAAGCAAAGGGCATTGAGGGGTAAAAAAAGATAAAAATAATGAAAAACTTAAAAAATGAAAAAAAGAAAAAAAAAACAAGGAATAAAAACCTCCAAGAACTCTTGCTGTTTTCAATCCTGCTGAGCCACTGTTTCTGGTCTTTCTGACTACAATGGCCTAGGGGTGACAGTGTTGCTTTTCTCCCTGTTCAGCACTGAGTTATCATTGGGCTACTGTCCTCAGAGCTAGCCCTGGGCCTCTCCGCCCAGCGACTCAGGTGTACATTCTGAGGAAACATGTGCCTACCCCAATTGCACACAGGTGCCTATGATCTTGCAGCCACCTGCAGTCACACATGGGCGCCAATCCTTGCTCAATCATCCCCAATGGAGGGCTCGGACAATCGCGTGAGCTCAGGCATGCAGCCTTCCCAATGGCGCCAGGCCGCCAACAGTCATTTGAGCTCAAGCATGCAGCCATCCCCCAGGAACTGGGAGCCGATGGTCCTGGGAACTCAGGTGTGTGGCCATCCCAATGGCGCCAGGCTCCGACAATCAGGCAAGCTCAGGCCAGCTCCAGCCTGCAGTCCTCCCCAGCTATGTATGGGTGTTCACACCCCTAGCTTGTCTACTACTGAGACCCCAACTCCTCTCTCTGAGATTTCCAGCAACTGGGTTTATCCTGGTGCAGCTAAAACCTTGTTTGGCTGGGGAGGGAGTGTTTGACCCAGCTCCCTCCCTAATCTTGTGGCAAGCCTGGTGAGCGCCGTCTGGGGGCCTCAGCCACCACCCTGGTGTCCACGCTGCCCTTTGGGCTCTTATTGTTCTGAAGTTCTCTCCTTACTGTCTGGTTTTTCAATGTCCACTGCAATTTTTGATCTCCTGTTTTCAAATATGCTGTGTTTCTGATGGCTGTTTGCTCTGTTCCGATGTAAATTGGCCAGGTTTTTCTCCCATGTGTAGGGGGAAGAGAAATGTGCTCCTCCTACTGCACCACCATCTTCCTCTCTGGATCTTACTTTCAAATGATACATAATGACAAAGTGTTATGTACAATTGAGATGAACTTTATTAAAAAATTAAAAACTGATTATATTGATCTGGGTTAGGTGTTACAGGGAGATCAAGGAAGGGTTTTGAAAAGATTAGTTCTGAACGAAGTCAGGAGTAAGCCATGAGAAGACCTAGAGTAACAGTATTCATCAGAGGGAGAGATGGGTGGGGGGAGACAGAAGAGGGTACGGGAGGAATAGATAGGGTGATGGAAGGACACTTGACTTGGGGTAGCAGATGATGTATTATAGAACTGTACACCTGAAACCTATGTAATTTTATTAACCAATGGCACCAAAAAGTTTGAAAACTAAAAAAAGAGAGAAAAACCCTCTAACATCATATTTATAGGTGAAAGACTGGATGCTTTTCCTTTAAGATCAGGAACACAAGTATGTCCAGTCTTGCCAGTTCTATCAACATTGTACTGGAAGTTCTAGCCAGGGCAATTATGCAGGAAAAATAAATAAAAGACATCCAGATCAGGAGGAAGAAGTTTCTATTTGCAGATGGCATGCTCTTGTATATGGAAAATCTGAGGCAATCTGCAGAAAAACTCTTAGACTAATAAATAAATTCAGAAAAGTTACAGGATACAAAGTCAATATATAAAAATCAATTGCATTTCTATACACTTGCATTGAACAACCTGAAAATGAAATTCAGAGAACAATTCCAATAGCAACAGCATCAAAAATAGAGTAATAGTATTTTGGGCAAAGGGCACAGCAATTACAAAGATGTCATAATTGTCCTATTTAAGAGAGGAAAAAAGGCTAGTGTGAGTGACACGGTGTAGAGTAGAAATGATGTAAGGTAGACCTAATAGGCATGTGGGACTAGAAAATTATAGAAAAGTATTTTTTCTTTTTTTCTGAAAATAATAGGAATATGTGAATATTTAAAATGTATCACTGGAAATAAGCCAGTCAGAGAAAGACAAATACCATACGATTTCATTCATAAGTGGAATCTAATGAACAAACTGAACTAACAAGGAAAATGGGGATGGACTCATAGAGAGCAAGAGGACAGCTAAGGGTGGGGGAAGTTAGGGGGTGGAGGGATTCAGCAAAAAGGACTCATGGACATAGACAACAGTGTGGTGATTGCAGAGGGTGGGGGGATATAAGGGGACTAAATGGTGATAAAAAATACAACAAAAGGTTTTGAAACAGAAAAAATAAAATAAATCACTTTGGCTAGTTAGTTGACCAATTAAAATGTTATTGCTGTATTAAGAGCAGTAGCCATTAAGAGATAATGTCATCATCAGAGAAATGTTGGAAAAAGTCATGAAAAGCAGTCAAATTTGAAATACACAGCATACATAATAAGTTCAAAAAATACAATGAAATATCATACTCATAATATGCTAATTTTAATATAAAGAATAAATAAGAAAATACTAATTCATCTATTAATTACTTTAAAAAGATAAAATGAGAGGTAAATTCAACCATATTTATAATATTAAATGAGAATGGATTGAGCAATTCAGTCAAAATGAAGAGACTGTCAGACTAGATAAAAACAAACAATAATATCCAATTCTGTGCTTCCTACAGGATAAAAGTTGTAAATTTAAAAAAAATGAAAGAAAAAGTTGAAAAAAACTTGTCAGTAGGGGTGGTAGACACCCACTGAGTGAGCATGTGTACTGTGTGGCCATCATGTTAAAAATGACTGAGTAGAACAACAAATCTGCATCAAATTTTGCATTAAGCTTGAACATTCCTCTACAGAAATTATTTGGATGATTCAGAAGGCCACAGCTATGGGCAACTGATAAATGGCAGCTTCATCATGAAAACACACCTGTTTATGCATCATGTCTCATGCAGTTTTTTGCAAAACATCAAATCACCCAGGTAACTCAGCCCCCCTACAGCACAGATTCAGCACCCTGAGACATCTGGCTTTTCCTAAAACTAAAATCACCTTTGAGAGGGAAGAGATTTCAGACCATCAGTGAGATTCAGGAATATATGACAGGGCAGCTGGTGGTGATTGGGAGAACTATGTGATGTGCAATGGTTGTCCACTCTGAAGGGGACTAAGGCATCATTGTCCTATATAGAATGTTTCTTATATCTTGTATCTTCTTCAGAAAATGTCTTTATTTTTTCATATTACATGATTGGATAACTTCTGGAAAGATTTCACATATATACCAAAGTGCATAGTGCAAAACTGGGAGAGATGAGGAGAGAAATAGGCAAATCCCAATAGTTAGAGATTTTAATATCACACTTTCAATAATGGATAAAATCCAGGCAGGACATGAACATTGTTTTAGAGGAATGGACAACAATATAAACCAAGTAGACCTAACAAAAATCTGCAGAAGACTCCCCTACAACAGTAGATACCATAGTCTTCTCAAGTGTGCAAAGGAACATCTTCCGGACAGATCATGTTCTAAGCCATAAAATACAATGTTCAACACATTTAAAAGGCTTGAAGTTGTACAAAGAATATTACTGGAGTGCACTGAAATTAAATTAAAAATAAATAACAAAAAAAATTAAAGAAATTCGTAAGTATATGGAATTACACAACATGCTATATAAAAACTATCAAAAATCACAATAGAAATTAGAACTAAAGGGGGGTAGGATCAAGCCTGGCAAATGGGGATGGCTGGGGTTGGGAGGTGAGTGGGATAAAATGGAGATTACTGTATTTGAACAACAATTTAAAAAATGTGAATAAAAGAAAATACTTTGAGATGCATGTACACAAAACTTGCCATGCCAAAACTGATGTAGTGAAGGAAAGACTCAGAGAGAAGAGATGAACAACTGTTCAAAGGAGAGAAAGCAGAGTTAATAGAACAGTTGTAGGTAGATTAAAACATTTATTTGATGGTGAGAAGATGGGGAGATTATCTTCTTTTAAAAAAATTTTATTATTGTTCAATTACAGTTGTTCTCATTTTCCCCCATTGCTCTCCCCTGCCCTACCCCCTGCTCTCTCCCACATCCAATCCTCACATGTATTTTTCTTTATGAAATATAAAGCTACATGTCCACCTGAGAATTAAGAAATAAAAAAGGACAAATTTGAGAAGACAAGAGAAAGTATGAAATAGACTTCTCAGAAAGTGTTCGATAAATTGCTGATATGATGTGGTAGTATCACTAAATAGTGCCAAGGGCATCCTTCATTTTAATGGCCATAGAAATAAAGTGTCATCAGTCATTAAGTATCCATAATCAGCTTTTTTGTGCCCGTGTAGAACATAATTGGATTTAATTGGGTCAGGATTTTACAAAGGAAAAACAAAAAGAGGAGAGAGGAGCAAGTGTAGAATTATGCTAGGGAATATATATATATATACACACATAATATATACATACATACATACATATATATATATAGGGATAAACAAAGGGAGTTCAAGCAATATAAAGTAGAAAGAAGGACATGAGGTAACAGAGAGTGAAAAAAGTAGAAGGAGTCAACTGATTGGAGGCAAAATTGTGAGTCAAATTGAAACAGCAATGAGAAGCAATATGAATCCCCATCTTTCCTCCAGGTCCTGTGTTGATGTGGGACAAGAGGGGGTAAAAAAAGCAAAAAACAAACAAACAAAAAAAAAACTCACAAAAATCTCTCCCTTAAAAGGATGTCAGGGAAAGCATGACCAATATAGAAAAAGATGAAGGGAGAGTATATGCTATCCTTAACCTTTGTGCTTTTGCTGAACTCTTAAAACAGATTTTTCAAGGCTTGAAAATTTTCCCATTTCCCAAATTAGTACTCAATGCAAATAAAAAGAGGAATTCTAACTGATGCATTTTTGCTATGATATATCCTTTTTCTTCTAACCTAACAATACAGAGGGCGGCCCTGCTATCAGCCCATTTGTCTTGCTGTGTGATGGAGATTTCCCCCTCTAAAATATAATTTGTGGGAATAGCTTATAAATGTATTCTCGGAACAATTTTGATTAAATCCAAATAAATGATAAATAGCATGCTTAAGTCCATTTATATTTATTTCTCCTTTGTTAACCATGTTGGCAACACCTCAAAATTTAGTGCTTTCTGCAAATTTCATTAGCAGGCAATTTATTCTCCCCTGGAGATGATTAATAAAGATGGAAAATAAAACCTGACCTTGCGCCAAGCTCCTGCAGCCTCCCTGCTAGCCGCTTCCTCACAATTGGACGTACTCCCATTTATCACCACCTTCCTTTGCACCGGCTCAGCCAGCATGCCAAATGACGTGACAGTGTTCATATCCTAGCCAACTTGAGACAGGTTAGAATACTAACTTTTCTGGGACACTCCACTAAGTGCTTCAACTACTGCCCCAATGAAACACAGATTGTATTTCACCATGCTACTAGCTCTGTCCTTCTGAAAACAGATGCAGTGTTTGGCATCGTTTATATTTTATATGTCTATATAGCCATATTACCAAGTCTATTGTTCTCTGGGTGTTTATAGATTTCCTTCCAATAGCTAGGGCTTAAAGAAAAGTAAGTACTGACATCACACACACCATATCACTGATTACTCTCTCCTGTTTGAAGTTTTGCTCCTTGTCTGCTTTGTCTCACTTGCCTGGCATTGGTCCAGGTCTGAATGATATTGCAAATATTCTTCTAAGTAGTTTAACAAATGTCCACCCACTTTTCCTGCCTCTATGTGATTGTGACTTGGACTATTTTTATATTAATGTTCTTTGAGTTTAAGTTTAAATGTTGCCATGAAACCAAGTGGTTTGGGTTGCTATCCTCCCCCACCCCATTCATAGCTTTTATTGGCAAATTTTTGCCTAATTGATGGAATCAGTTGTAAAATTAGTCTGATTTGGCCATTAGAGTTTAGAATATTAGATTAACCTTTGTTTTTTTTTTCAAGTTTGTTATTTTATTATTAAACAGTGGTTCAGTAATTTTACAAAAGAAGCACAAGTTAACTTGCACTGCTATCTTGCAAACATGATTCAAAAATCAGTTCACAATAAAAAGCCCTTTAACTTCGATAACTGGGATTTTGGGGTTTTTTTGGTCATTTTTTCTTTGCTTATTTTATGCATTTCAACATAATAGTAAAACCTCACTAAAATATATGTCAGAGAAAATTTGTCTAAGATCCAAACTAGACTAACTTAGAAAATATTTTAAAATCATATTAATTTAATGTAAACACTGAAACAAACTAATAATTTCTTCAAACCCTTGTTAATTATTATTAACAAAATAATAATTCCTTCAGAATTATTTTGCAAAACTCTCCAAAACATTTGCTTTAAAAATAACATAATTATTGGTAGTTTATGCAAACTCTTAGTGGTAGCATATATTTAATAATTTTGATAGAAAACCTGAATATTGCATCACCTCTGAAAACTAAATGTGAACTTTAAAATAAATTAAACAATATCTTAGAGAAGATTTTATATTTCCCCACAGCAACATAGAAACACCTTGTTACACTCTATTAATACATATATTGAACATTCCATAGCTTGTTGAATGTGACTAGATTTTTCCAGGTGCTTGAGAACTTTGGAGAACTCTCATTTTAGTTAACATATTAGTAGTTGGACTATTCATTATGTATTGTACATTATTATATATAAGTGTTTTAATACTTCCACTTCATTTTTCTCACTTCTAACATGTTGGTGGGAGTAGAGGCATTTATCTGATTTTTCATCATTCAGGTCTCAGGGGTCACAGAAGTACAAGCAGGAACAAATGCCATAATGACCTGAAAAAAAGTACTAAATAACTGATTTCTTTTTTATTTGTTTCAGCAGATATTTTTTCCATTTTTTAAATTTTATTGTTGTTCAACTACAGTTGTCTGCCTTTTCCTCCTACATCCCCCGCCCTGGCAGCCATCCTCACCTCCCTCCACTGATTTCACTGCATCTTGGTTTTGTCCATGTGTCCTTTATAGTTATCTCTGAAAACCCTTCACTCTTCTCCCCCCATTATACCCTCCCCTCTCCCCTCTGGTTACTGTCAGTTTGTTCTTAATTTCAGTGTCTCTGGTTATATTTTGCTTGCTTGTTTGTTTTCTTGTTTAGGTTTCAGTTAAAGGTGAGATCATATGGTATTTGTTTTTCACCACCTGGTTTATTTCCCTTAGCATAATGCTTTCCAGTTCCATCCATGCTGTCACAAAGGGTAGGAGCTCCTTCTTTCTTTCTGCTGCATAGTATTCCATCATGTAAATGTACCACATTTTACCCACATTTTTTTTATCCACTCATTTACTGATGGGCACCTAGGTTGCTTCCAGGACTTGGCTATTGTAAATTGTGCTGCGATGAACATAGGGTTGCATAGGTGTTTCAGGGTTCTTAGGATATAATCCCAGCAGTAGAATTGCCAGGTGAAAAGGAGGTTCCATTTTTAGTTTTCTGAGGAAATTCTATGCTGTTTTCCACAATAGCTGCACCAGTCTGCATTCCCACCAACAGTGCACTAGGGTTCCCTTTTCTCCACATCCTCTCCAACACTTGTTGTTTGTTGCTTTGTTTATAATGGTAATTCTCACCAGTGTGAAGTGGCATCTCATTGTGGTTTTCCATTTGATATAGCAACAAAAAAAATAATAAAATACCTAGGAATAAACCTAACCAAGGAGGTAAAAGATCTGTACTCAGAAAACTGCATAACACTGAAGAAAGAAATTAAGGAAGACACAAATAAATTGAACCATATACTGTGTTCACGATTGCAAGAATTAGCATCATTAAAATGCACATACTACCCAAAGCAATACATAGGTTCAGTGTAATATATATTAAAGTACCAATGGCATATTTCACAGATATAGAACAAACACTTCAAAAATTTACATGGAACCATAAGTGACCTCAAATAGCTGCAGCCATTTTAAGAATGATTTCTTATAAAAATTAGTTTCTAATAACTATATCCTCATACTTGAGAAAACACTGAGAGTGAGCTGATGTAAAAGTTTGTTTTTTAGGCAATGGCTTCTTGGATAGGTCTCATCAAAGTACAAATAGAAGTACAAATAACTATTTCCATGGTCACAGTTAGGTTCAGGACCTTCAATGATGAATGAAAAGGAGTAAAACAAAATACCAGGAAAAAGGAATGTTTGGGGATTAAGAGTCATGCATTATAGGTAAAGTACAGTAACTGAAACAAGAAAAAAACTTGGAAGCCAAGTGTGAGGGTTTTGCATAGTGTGTCCAGAAGTTGGGCTTTTTGTGGTGGGAAATTTGAGACTATTAAAGAATTTAAGAAAAATTATATGAATAGAGTTGAGCTACAAAACAAGTAATTTACCATGGAGTAGCAGCAAGATGAGGGAAAAAAGAGATATAAGGCAGGAAACTAGCTAAATAAATATTGAAAAATGTGTTATAGTCAACAAACATCTATTGAATTTCTATGGTCAGGCATTCTTCAGGTTGATTAGAATACAGCAGTGAATAAAACAGAACAAAGTCCCTGACCTCACTGAGTTTACATTCCAGTAGCAGGAGACAGATGCATAAATAGAAAACAAACAAATAAACAAATAAATAGTGTGTGAGGAGGTATTAATTGGTTTAGGGAAAAAATAAACAGGGAAATGAAATTAAGAGCATGAGATAGGAAATTAGTAGGACTGTAAATTTAAACATAGCTTCAGTAGGCTTCATCAGGAAGGGGCATTTGAGTAAAGCTTTGAGTGAGCAGATGATATGAATATCTGGAAGAAACATGTTCCAGACAGAGGAAGGACCCAGGGGAAAGACCTTAAGGCCAAAGAATATCAAAAAATTCAAGGGAGAAGCAGGAAACTAGCATAGCTGGAATAAGTGGATTAAAAAGCAGTAGAAATGACATAGTAGAGGGGCATTGGGAAGATCAAACAGGGTTTTATAAGATATTTTAAAGACTGCTGTTTGCTCTGAGAAAAATGAGAGCTATCAGAAGGCTTAAGCATAGGAATGACAAAATCTTATTTCTGTTAAAAAAAGTGTTTTAAATAAATAATTAAGTTTTAAGAAAATGATCATATTTGCAAAAAATAATTATCTTTAAAGGAAAAAAAAACATGATGATATGGTGAAAATTAATTCTTAGGCAGGAACAGGACACAGGTGAAAGTCAGACCTATTGCAATAATAAAAGATTAAAATTCAGAGGTGACTTGGACAAGATTAGTAGTGGAGGAGGTGAGAAGTCATAATAAGGACCTGAATTGGGACGGCACTACTGGAAATGGAAAGGTCTAAATTAAGTGAAGGTTGGTAGGGAATATTAACTGTACGTATGATATGAGGATGAGGGAGTATTTAATTGCTACTTTCAGTTTTTTCACTTAAGATGACTGAGAGCATTGTATTGCCCTTAAGAGAAACAGGTAAATTGCGGGTGTGTTGGGGGTAGTTTAAAGAAAAAATGACTGATTTTAGTCATACTAAATATCACAAGTTAGTAAAACTTAGAAGGGCATAGAATACAGAAGAGAGGTTAGGAAAAAACTACAAGTACTAGGTCTACCCAGAAAAGTCAAATCATTGTTAATATAATGAGAACAGTTTGCACAACATTGATGTAACCTGACAGCCAAGGAGAGTGGACAGGAATGTGCATGTGTGAACAATGACAACTTCACTGTACTAATCAGTGGTGGTGTTAGATGCCTGTTGAGTGAGCACATGTACTGTGTGGCCACCACATTCAAAATGACAGTGAGTATAGCAACAAATCTGTGTCAAATTTTGTGTTACACTTGAACATTCCTCCACAGAAACTATTGAGATGATTCAGAAGGTCGCAGCTATGGGCACCTGGTGATTGGCAATTCATCACAACAATACACCTGCTCATGTATCACATTTCATGCAGAATTTTTTTCGCTAAATATCAAATCACCCAGGTGACTCAGTCCCCCACAGCACAGATTTGGCACCCTATGACTTCTGACTTTTCCCAAAACTAAGATCACTTTTGAAAGGGAAGAGATTTCAGACTATTGATGAGATTCAGGAAAATACAAGGCAGCTGATGGCTACTGGGAGAACTGTGTGAGATCTCATGGTGCCTACTCTGAAGGGGACCAAGCATCAATGTTTCTTGTGTCATATCTTCTTAAATAAATGTCTCTATGTTTCATATTACATGGCTGGATACCTTCTGGACAGATCACGTATATGTAAAACAGTGGACAGATCCACATGTTGTGATACCTGAAATTATGAATTTTGTGGGGTAGGCCAGCTTTAAAAAAATATATTGCAAATACAAAATTCAGTTTGAGATTTTAAAAGTGACCCACGAAAGTTGAAGTACAGATGCTTAAACATCACAACGAATTAATTTATGATGATACTAAAGGACGGCTGAAATATTAAAAAAGGGAGTTAGAACTCAATATCGCATTTGGGAACAATGAGACAAGATACTCTTGAAAAGCAGAGATGGTAGAAGAACCAAGATAAAGCAACGACACTGAGGTTCAGGTTTTCAATTTCAGGAACTAAAGATGACTGAAATGGCCAAAATATATACATGAATTTTGTCTAGATCAGAATGTTTCCTGCTCACTCAGAGCTCAAGAAAGTAAGAAAAGTATGTTCCATTGTGTGTCATTTAAACAATTATACAAGTTTCATAAAAAATAAGCTTTATTAATTTTCAAAATTCTCTATCTAAAATGTTTGGCATAGAAAAAATCATATATCCTAAACTATACTATATTTCATTTTTTCATGTATTTAGTGATTTGAATATTTTATAGATACTTTGTGTTGTGCCTTAAGGTAGTGCAATTTAATAGTTATTTTACCATTTATGAGTCAATCAAAATTGTGCTGAGAAATAAGAAAAGCATTATGTTTTTTACATAGCATATACATTTTAAGAACAGAGTCTGAAACACATACACATGAAGTCCATGCAAAGTCTGCTCTTGTCTTACCTAAATTTATTGGGGGTGGGGGAGCCCAGGACATATAATATGAATGACTTACCAAAATTCTACATAATCCTAGCTTCTCTATTTTTCACATTTGATCCCAAACTTCAGGACTACATTAACCAACTACTCTTATATAATTACTGTGCAAGTTTACAAAGAATCTTCTAGAAAATTTTATTTTGAGAAGTAAACTCATTTTTCTGAGGCTAGAAACTGTGTCAGATTATTTCTCTGTATCACCAACAGTGACCATCTATTTTGACACTCATATATAGAAAACAAACTCGTGATAACAGAAAAAAGGAAAAGGAACTCTGTACCATTTGGAGGCCTAGGTCTAAATGCAGTGCTCTCTGTTAAATTCTTGGGTGACTTCAGTCATGGCATCTTACCTTTCACAGTATTATTTGTCCAATCTTTAAAAGTAGTAAGAATAACTATGCTTACTTTAGATGAGTATGAGTTCATGCATGGCCAACGTTGTCATTTTAGTAGATTTGTTATCTGCATTTTGAAACCAGTAAGAATTAAACATTGAAGAATCTTACAATTTATTTTCCAAATTCACAAAATATCAGAAAAAAAAAAGCCAAATAAGCTATTTTGTTCCTCTTTCCCAGTTTTTTGTGTTGTTTTGTTTGTTTTCTCCAAGCCTGACTTGCTACTGAAGTGTGACTCTGTAGAATGAAATAGCCTAAAAAATCTGATTCATCTACTTACCATCTTCCCCCATTCAGAGGTATTACTTTTTTCATGAACAAAGTAAACCTCTTCCCTAACCCTGATAAAAATTTCATCTTAAACAATCATTAAACCAAAGTGTAAATGAACCAAATCATCAAGTGATATCACTTAATGGATCACAAAGTTGTAAGTTAAATATAATTTAAAATATTAGATTTCAAAAGTGTAACACTTTGTAAGGAAACTCATAGCAGATTTCTTTTTTAACATATTTTTTTATTTTTATTTCAATTGTTCAAGTACAGTTTTCTGCCTTTTACCCCCATCCCAGCCTATCTATCCCCCAGTGCTCCCCACCTCCCTCCAGTTTCCATCCCCCCTTGTTATTGTCCATGTGTCCTTTACACTTGTTCCTGCAAACCCTTCCCCTTTTCCCCTGAAATTCCCTCCCCTCTCCCCTCTGGTCACTGTCAGCCTGCAGATTTCAATTCCACTTTTGTGATGGAGTGGTAAAATTAGCCATCTTTTATTTTATCTTTTTTCTCATAAAAAGTAAGAAACTAATGTTCATGCATTAAATTGTTTATTCACTCAGCAAATATGTGTTAATGTAAGTTACTATTCTTTACTTTTTGGATATAACAGTTACCAAAAGAGTTTCAACCTTCTTGGACTTAAATTAACAGAGAAGAAAAATACACAAATTATTAAATATAATGTCTGATAGCTTTACGTATTTGACTTAACAACACACATTAAAAGGCATTATCTGCAGTCATTGTCATGAGACTGTGTGAAGTTAAAAAATGTAACAATGGATGTTAGTTGCAGAGCTTTAAACTATAGATATATATATAATTCCAAAGACTATGATCTTTCAGCCAAACACCTCCCTTAGATTTCTCATGATTGATGATTTCTTTCCCAGTGTTTTCAGTTGTTCTGTCTCTTGAGAATCCTTTTTATCTGCATCCAACATGCTTAACTAAGTCTCTCATTTAATGACAAAAATGATCCCTTGACTGAGATCACCTCTAACCACTACTTCACCTGCCTTCTCCTTTCCACAGCCTGTGTTGTTGAAAGAGTGGTTTCAGTCTCTACTTCCTGGCCTGACATTTACGTATGAACTTACCACACTCTGGTGTTCACTCCCATCACTCAAATGCAACAGTGTTTTATTAGGAAATTCGGTGATCACTTGTCAGTTTACATTTACACGCCAGGGCCAAAAAAACATCCATGTCCTCTTGTCAACTATATAATTCCAATACAATTAGCATAACATTTCAGGGGACCAAATACAATCGATACTTGGTAGGCATATAAATAAGCGTTCATAAGCCTTGGCCATAAATCAGTATACAGCTGACCTTTGAACAACATGGTTTGAACTGTGTGGGTCCACTTATACATGGAATTCTTTCATTAAATCATACAGTACTGAAAATGTATTTTCTCTTACAATTTTCTTAAAAAGTTGTCTTTTCTCTAGCTTACTTTATTGTGAAAATAGAGTATACAATAAAATAACATACAAAATATGGGTTAATTGGCTATTTACATAGTTGGTAAGGTTTCCTGTCAACAGTAGTCAAGTTTTGAGGCAGTCAAAAGCTATATGGGAATTTTTGACAATGGGAGAAGGAGGGTTTCACACCTTTAACCTCAGTGCTGTTCAAGTGTCCACTGTTTCCTCAGATCCTCAGGGTCAAGTAAACAGAATGAGTCTGTTCAGAATACCTTATTATAGGCATTTCTATTTTTTCTATTCCGGTTTTCATAGAAGAAAATCCAGAAAGGCTGAAGTTACTGATGTAAGTGGGCAAGAGAAGCAGGTGAAAGTTTTTAGAAGAAAGACAGGAAAATGGATTAGGGCAAAGAAATAGATCAAGAGGAATTTTAAATGTTGAAAGGCATGACAGAGTTTATGTATTCCCTCTTCAGTGGCCACAGGATATATTCTATAAAGATGTCAACATTTTTCAAGATGGTTTGGAATATTATGCTGTTTTCATTATCATTTTACATGCTAAGTTGTCTTAGTTTGATTCAGGATATATTTAATAATCAGCTAAATTTGACTTTACTGAGTATAAACTCATATATATGTAAGCATGTCATCTTCACTTTGACATCCAAGACATTAAAATATTTGCACTGCACATTCTTCTCTTGCTTCTGTCGGGAATGGTGATTTGTTGCTTTTTTCTCAGGCCCTAACTGAATCTTTGAAAACACACCCTAGCACCACCAGCCCCAATACTACACACACACACACACACACACACACACACACACACGCACACACACAATCTGGATTAGTTATCTTCTCTTGCTCTCAGAGTATTATTTACCTCCTCACCATCAGAGCACTTAGCACACTGCCCTGTAATTGCCTGGAATTCTCTCCTACTCCCTCAAGTTTTTCCTCTTCTCTTCAAATTGTAAGATCTCCAAGAACAAAGACCATTGTTTTTCTTTCATCATTTTCCTCAGAACGAAGCATAGTTCCTGCCGCACATAAAAGTTTAGTAAATATTTATTGAATGAGTCAATGACTGACTGATTGACTAACTGAAAGATGGACTGAATGAACTACACTACATTTCCATGCCCTCCCAGGAAGCTCTAGAAAACTGTTCACAACTGAAGGGGTGATATGTGGGGAATTCACCCGAGAACATTTTCGCAATATGAAAGCTTGAGCATGCTCCTTCTCTACCACAGTCTCTGCCCTCTAGAGTATAATTAATTTCCTGGAAGTCAGAGGTCATAAAAATTTTGAAAAAGATGATCAAGTGAGCATTTTGAGTCACTCCCTCATGAACATCTCTGCTACAGAAGGAAAATGGTTCCGAAGATGGCATTGATGGAGATCCAGGCATAAAGTGAGCCACCGCAGCCACTCCCAGACTCTTAGCATAAGCAAATCCAAATGAGAATCCAAAATCAAATCATATTTTACTAGCCATGGCTCTTTGCTGTAGATGGGTGCTGTAATTTCAGGTTGCATTGGCAATTACACACACAGGCTTTTCTTTGTCCAGGTTTTTGCTTTACTTGACATTTTACTGTCTACAGGGCTCCTGTCAAAAACATTCGTGCTGCAACTATGATGTGCATTTGCATGGTGGCTGAATGTTTTTTTTTTTAATTTGAGAAGCTAATTAAATATCTTGTTTCTCTGAATTCTGAGTAATTAATGAAGTGTGTGGGAATTAACAGCTGGGGGTAGCACATTGTGATTTTTTTCCCTCTATCATTTTCCATAGTAAGTACTTAAAATAAGCAAGAGTCATTCATTATTTGCTCTATTTTTGAGCTTTAATTTGAACAAATGCAAGAAAAATAGGAAAGTAAAGTAGGACACTTGTGTTCATTATTGTTTATGTTAATTTTTATTTTTCAAATCCCAAGCTCAATAAGTATCAGTGTAATTATAACTGAAGAATTCATGTTGGTGGATGCAGAAGAGCTGCCATTGCCAGAATGTGTTGAGTTGACAGAATGCAGCTTAGGGAAAAGTTTCCCTTCTTTTGCTATGAATTCACAAACAGAAACTGAAAGTTTCTATATCTAAGTTGCCAGTTCTCAAAATTCTCAGTATATACTGCAAATAGATGTAGATAAAATCAGAGAGCACTATCCTGAAACAGATGTTTATGGGTCCTTCTACCCTACAGGAACCCTGAATTACCAGTGTGCCAGCAGAAACCAGTGTTCATGTTAGAAAGAGTGTATATCCATCTCCTTCCTATGTGTCTACAAAATTCTAAATTTTTATAAGTAAACCAGTTCTCCCAACACTTTTCTAGAGTCCTTGTCCATGAGATAAGGGACAAGACTTCTTTCAGATGTAATTTTGATCTTGCTTCTTATGGTGGGCTAACTATCGATATCATTCCAAAGACATTTTTTTTCTCATAAATGTTCTCATTAAAAGAAAAAAAGAGCTCCTACCCTTCTCAACAGCTTGGATGGATCTGGAGAACATTATGCTAAATGAAATAAGTCAGGCAGTGAAAGACAGATACCATATGATCTCACCTATCAGTGGAACCTAATCAACAAAACAAACAAGCAAACAAAATATAACCAGAGACATTGAAATTAAGAACAAATTGACAGTAACCAGTGAGGAGGTGGGAGAGGATAATGGGGGGAAAAGGAGAAGGGTTTTCAGGAACATATATAAAGGGCACATGGACAAAACCAAAGGGGTGTAGGATCAATAGTGGGAAGTGGGGATGGCTGGGATGGGGAGAAGTGAGGGGGGATGTGGACAACTATACTTGAACAATAAAAATGTAAAAAAAAGAAGTCTAAGAAAGCATTCTCTTCCATGAAGACATTGAGAAATACATTGGTCAGGGAATACCAAAATTCTCTAGAAAATTAGTAGTACCTGTTCTCTGTAAGTAGGGGTCATGGTAGGAGAAGCCCCAATAAAAATGGACTTTTATTTTTATTGTGGGTGGCAAGATATCATAGTGACAGAAGCATTAATCATCACTTTAAATAAATAATGGGGGTTATATTTTATTAAATAGTCTTTGCATTAAAATAAAACTCACACTATTACACAATTCTAATGATAACCATGAGCAAGGCAATTTCCTATTGTCTTCTCCAAAACAATTTAAGCCTAGGAGAGTTACCATTCCCTCTTAATCATATAAGTGCTCCATGTGACAGCTGCCTGATTTACCTTCTAATATACAAGTGAAGCAATGTAGCAAAAAAAAATTTTGAGTTGGTAAGTACAGTGACCTAAACATACAAGAATTCCAATAAGACTGGGAAAGTGTGCCAATTGACACAAGGTGCCTAAACATTTATGTTAATATTAACCTCTTAAAATAAACCCTCAACTCTGCAAATGCCACTGCTTTCTAAGGTTCAGAGAAGTTCAACACACACAAAAAAAGTAGATTCTCTTTAGAAATAAAAGAAATTATAAATTAAGTCTTATTGAAGAACCTTTTCCCCTGCTTTGAAAATTGCTAAAGCTCCTCCCTTCAAGGAACTAGAGTGGGCTTCCTGTCCTTCACTTGATGTGATGTTAATTATATAGCTGTCAGCTCACCTACTCTATTTAGAAAGCGAGTTGCACATTTTCCAACAACCCACCACTTAGTTCTCTTCCAATTTTTAAATAGTGCTGACTGGTACTTTTTAATTAAGATTTGACAGTTGAAATTTACATTCCAAAAGCTCATTGAATTCTATGGAATTAGATTGCCTATTTTGATCTACACAAACACACACACACATGCACACATGCACACCTACACACCAGTTATTGCTAAACTACTTTGTTGAACATACAAATAGGCTTTCCTCTGCTTGGGTCTTCAACAGCATAAGTTCTGCAGACTGTAAGCAATTTGGCTTTTAAACCATTGTAAATCAGCATTTGCAATTTGGTGTTCTGTTAATGCACTGTAATTTGGCATGGTAGGAAATCTGTGTAACTGTTAAAATTCTTGCTCTTTTCCTATTTATTATTAATTTATATTATCTACAAGCAAAATAATTTGTTCCAGCTTACTGGATGTTATTTTCATAACTCTGTGGCTAATGCTGAGATTTTGATATATAGCAAATTATAGATACTACATAGATAGAGAGTTGAATTTTCAGTTCACAGGAAAAAAGCTATACTCATGGAAAATCATGTTATAACAGCTGTTATTTGCAATAACTATGTTTTAAACAATATTTCTTCTAGACAAAAACTTACTTTGTCAACATAAACTTATTTTCTAATTATTAAATGACATAAAATAAATATCAATTTTAAATATATTTCTTACTCCCTATGCTAGTAGCAGAGATGACTTTTTCAATGCCTATAGGACTTTAAAATATTTCCTATTATATATGCATGCACCAGAGAATATAATGTTCATATCATAAACATTGTTTTGCTACAAGTAACAGGATTAAACATATTTTGAGAACACTTGTGTTATTTATCCAAAAAGGGAGTTATTTCTAAATTATATAGGGATATATATAATTCTACTTATGCCTAACAACATGTATATAAAAACATGTATATAAAAAACATAGGTAAGTACCCTGGCCAAGAGGCTCACTTGGCTGGAGTGTTGTCCCCTGCACTAAAGGTTGTGGATTCAATCCCAGGTCAGGGCACATACCTATGTCACTTGATTCTATGTTAGGGCACATACAGGAGGCAGCTGATCGATGTTTCTCCCTCACATTGGTCTCTCTCCAATGTGGTCTCTCTCTCTCTCTTTCTCTCTCTCTCTCTCTCTCTGCATTGCTTTCTTTCTAAAATCAATAACATCTTCGGATGAGGATAATAAAAAAAGGAAAAATATATTAAGTAATTAATCAAAACAACTGACTTTGTAAAATCACCGTGAAGTGGAATTATTTCAAATCACCAATACTTCCTTTTGCCCAATGTACCAGATTCCAGTAATGAAAGGAAAGGTGGACTTGGAAGTAGGAGGAGTTTTGTTTCCTAAAATATTCATCAACTAAACTTACCCAAGTCAAGCAAAATTATACAATATGAGTCAACATGTTGCTCTTATTATTTAAACACAACATTAAGACAAGGTTCTGTTGTGCCCCTTTTCAACATGATCTCCAAACCTAAGTATATTCAACCCTGACATTCTTAAGATGCTATTGAATGATGAAATTCCCCAGAGCATTTTAAAATGTTTCAGAACCTACACCACATAATATTCAAAATCTTCAAAACACATTATAAAACTTTTTGACACACAAAGAACCAGAGACATTTTACCAGTTTTTGGGAGAAACGTTAGTCAACAGATGCTGACCCTGAAATAATCCAAATGGGGCACTGTCAGTGTATTAGTCTGCTAGGGCTGCTGGAACAGAATGTATTGCTTAAACAACAAAAGTTTATTTTGTTTTTCAGGGTCCTGAAGGTCACAGTCCAAGTTCAAGCTGCTATCAAGGTTGGTATCTAGGCCTCTCTTCTGTGTGTATGCAGAATGACAGAGATACCTACTGTTTCTTCCCACTATTATCTGGACACCAGTTCTATCAAATTAGAAGTCTCACCCTGTGGCCTCATTTAATCTTTATAATGCCCCTAAGGGCCCTATCTCCAAATTAAGTTATGTTGGGGGTTAGGATATTGACATATGAATTGAGAGGAATACAATTTAGTCCATAACAATTAGACAAAAACTTTAAAGCAGTTACAAAATCTATGCTTCATGGAGTAAAGTTGAACATATTTTTAAAAGTTGGAAAAGTAAGTCTTAGTAGATAAATAAAAATGGAGCACATGAAAATCTTTTCACTGAAAAATACAATTTCTTAAACAGTAATAATAACAAGAAAGGTTTAAATAACAGAATGAAAGTGACAGAAGAAACAGTTTTTAAACATGAAGGAGGGTCAATAGAAATTATCCAATCTGAAAAACAGAGTAAAATTAGTAAATAAATAAAATTAGTAAATAAATAAAGCTAAGGAATTCTGATATTATATAAATAATTTCACAGAATATAGGGCAAAGGACTTGGGGCACAAAAATATTTGAAAAAAATTTTTGAAAATATTTCAAACTCAGTGACAAATCTAAATTTAAAGATTCAGTAAGTTCAACACATACAAACTAAAATAAAATTAAAAGAATTTTGCTTGGATACTTTAAATTCAAACTCTTAAAAACACAGGATAAGAAAGAAACTGTTACCAGTCAGATAAAAGTGACATATTACCTGTAGGAAAAAAACTGAAACAATAGCTTTCTCACCAAAAATCCAGAAATGAAGTCATAACATTTATAAAGTACTGTATAAAGTATATGCCAACCCAGCTTTCCATACCCAAAAAAGTATCTTTTTGGAATCAAGAGAAAAAAAAGACATATTTAGGTGAAAAAATACTGAGAGAAGTTTGAGCCAGCAGATCTGTTCTAAAAGAAATGTTAAAGAAAGTTCTTCAGCCTGAACTTAATGATATGAAAGGGAAACTTGGAATATCAAGAATGAAAGAAGAGCAATGGAGATGCTGAATATCTCAGAATATATAAAAGTCTGTTTTCTACTCTTAAGTTCTAAATGCTAAATATCTAAAAAATATATAGAAGTTTGTTTTCTAACTCTTAAGTTCTTCAAAATATATCAGAGTTCAGCATGCATAAAGTACATCCCTTTCTGCTAACATTTTTAAGGTATGTAGATGAAATAAATTCATATGATAACCATAACATAAGGGTGAAGGGGATATAAAAAGATCTAAGGATTGTAAGGCACCTACACTTTATTAATAACATGCTAACTTTAAATAGGCTGTGGAAATTTAAATATGTCTACTGTAATTTGTCAATCATTAAAAAAATAAAAATATTTATAACCAAAAACCAGTAAGTAAATTAAAATACCTCAAAGAAAGAGAGAGAGAGAATTTGGGAAAGGGAAGATAGAACAACTAAAATCAGAGAGAACAACATGAAAAACGATAAAAATTTTAAACCACATCAATAATTAAATGAAATGTAAATGTTCAAACACAACAGTTAAAGATTGTAAGACTGGATTGACATCAATACATATATATCTACTTTAAATAGATTGATAGTTAAAATAATAAAGTAAATATTTTATGAAAACAATAACAAAAAGTTGGAGTGCCTAAATTAATATCAGCTAAAGGTGACTTCAGAACAAAAATTACCAGCAATATAAAGGCATTTTACATGCATCTGTAAACATTACAATAAATGAAGCAGCAGGAAATTATTGCTGCATAAGATGAATGTTTATTGTGAAACAGTAATACTTCAAATGCAATTGTTTTTTTAAAAATTTGGTTAATTTTTGGATTTTTCTATACTATCAGTTGATAATGGTTTTTGAAGTTTATTTTATAAAGATGATTCATTTTACTATTTTATGATACCAGTAAGATGCTAATATTAAATTAGTGTGCTGAGTTATATTTAATGTTTATATTAATTTTTAAATAATGAAATATTGGACAGTTAGTTTTTGTAGTCCAGTGGTGAATGTTTCTGCTGGTTTGATACATAATACAGTTTCCCCAAAAAAGCAAATGTGAATTTGTTGTGTTTTATCCTTTCTTCATGAACTACCCCTTAGCATCAGAACCAAATTTAAAAGGAGTTTCATGGTGGAGCAAGATAAATCGGAGGTTTTCTTTTGTGTGATAAAAAAAAGACACAAAAACAATTAATAGAAATCCAAGAAATAGATATTCAGCAATGCATTTTAGTAAGATCTCTGAAACATTGTCAGCGAATACAAGCATAATACTGACTAATAAAACTGTCAGGATTTGCCTCTCAGTGAATACTGACACAGTCTTTACCAGCAATGTAGTATTATCAGGACTTTGAGTTTTAGAACATTATGTTAAACTATGATTATAGTTTTAATACTTTGTCTCTTTGGATTAAATTTGTGTCAACAAAGATGTGCAGCATAACCGTTCATGTATTTATTTGCAGACTACAGTTTCTGTCCCAGCTCAGTAAATAGTCTTTCCCCTGTTAATGCTACTCTCTCTTCTGGGATTCCCAGCGTGCTTCCTTACACTTCACGGCCTTACTCTTATCCGAGCTATCCCTTGTCACCAACAGCATCACTTGCTAGTGGCAGCCATGTTGGACAGCGACTGTATATCTCCAATCAGGCCTCATTCTTCTGAAGAAAATACTGTAAACATGAGTATGAAAGTTTCTTTGTAAAACATGCTGATTAAAATACTGTTTTTAGAATTGGGTTTGAACATTTGATTTTAAAATTATAAATATATATTTCAACATAGAAAACTAAACATCAGCCATAATTCAGAATAACCCAAGTTGTAGAACTTGTAAAAATGGTAAGTTAAAAAAGTTACTCTGTGGTTTCTCTTGATAAAGGTATAACTATTATTCTTTTTAAACTTTGGGAACCTTAAATACCTCTAAATCCTGAGTGAGCTGTAGAACCCAGTAGTTTATGTTAAATGCTTGCATAATAAGTTTGCTACATAGCATTTCACAATAGTAAAGCACTTGCAGACAATGGTTACACTAGACTTGATTGCCAAGGATCACTATCTGTATCAGAGATTGGAACAGTTACATAACCAGAAGCATCCAACTATTATGTAGAAAGAAATGAAGGGCAAAATGATTAAGATGCAAATTTTATTCAGTATTAGAGAAAAAAACAATTCCATCATTGTGGTCCTTGAAAATAACTATAAATATTTTATTAATTATTTGTTATAGAAATAAATTCTAATTTTGCTGTTAATGTATTTAAGGTTTTAATAGTTATGCTTCATTTGTTTTTTTGATATTCACTGTATAGTTTGAGTAATAAGTGTTATGGTTTTTTTAATGTTGAAATCATGTGTTGTTTAATTTTTGTACTCGAATTCAAATTCTTTTACATTAAATATGTGATGTTTCTAAAAAATAAAGGTATTTTACATAATGATAATAGGTACAATATAACAGGAAGACATAACAATCCTAAATATGTAGGCACCTAGTAACAGAGTTTCAAAATATCCAAAGCCAGAAAAACTCAAAAGAGAAGTAGATAAAGCTACAAATATAGTCAGAAACTTCAACATGTCTTTCAGCGATACATAAGATAAGCTGAAAGAACATCTGCAAGGGTAAAATTACATAAAGAGAATTATCAACCACTTTGAGCTCATATATATCTACAGAAATCCCCTACAGAATATACCTTATTTGCAAGTGCACCTGCAATATTTATCAAAATTGACAATATTCAGAGCCACAATACAAACCTGAATAAATTTAAAGGAATTCAATTTGTTTAAAATATATTTTCTCACTATGGTGAAATTTGCCGTATTTTTCAAACTATAAGACGTACTTTCCCCCACCCCAAATTTGGAAGGAAAGTGGGGGTGCATCATATAGTCCGAATGTAGCTTACCTGGCTCATGGCAGGGGGCAGGGGGCAGCGGTGGAGCAGGATCACAGATTATTAAATATTTTACCATGTTTTTTGCTTCAAAGTTTTTTCCCCTATTTTTCTTCTCTAAAACCTAGGTGTGTCCTATGGTCCAGTGCATCTTATAGCCCTAAAAATACGGTAACTAGAAATCAGTAACAGAAGATTATGTGAAAATGTTCTAAGTTATTTGGAAATTAAAATACACACTCCTAAATAACTATTTGAAGTGTCAAATAGGAAGTCTCAAAGAAAAATGAGAAATTATTTTGAACTGAAAAAAATGAAACTGTAATCTATCAATGTTCATGGGACACAGTTAAAGCAGTGCTGAAAGGGCTGTTTATAGCATTAACTGTTCATATTAGAAAAGAAAGATGTCAAGTCAGTAATCTAAGCCTCAAAATAAGGAGAATAAGACAAATTAAATGCAAAGCAAGCAGAGGATGGAAATTATGAAGAGCAGAAACTAGTGTAATTAAAAACTGAAAAAAACACAATAGAGATAATCAATGAAACCAGATGGAAAAATTCATAAACCACTAGCCAGACCAAAAAAGAAATATAAGAAAATGTAACATTTGCTGATTTTAGGAATAAAAGAGAGGATGTCAAAAAGGATTCTACAGACATTAGAAAGGTGATAAAGTATTACTGAGAGCATTCTATAACTATAAATTCACACAGATAAACTTAGCCAGTTTCTTGAAGGACACAAATGATAAAAATTCACCCAACAAAAACTGATAATCTGAATACTCCCATGCTTGCTACATAAATTAAAGTAATTCTTAAGCCCTGACTGGTCTGGCTCAGTGGACTGAATGCTGGCTTGCAAACCAAAGGGTCACTAGTT
>PVKU01008120.1:0-69869 GCA_004027475.1 Anoura caudifer | reverse complement strand
CATGCGCCCTTGAATCTGACCGCGTTGTGACCCACCCCCCAACCCCACCCCAAAATCGGAACCGGTGGCTGCAGCCCCGAATCAAACTTGAGTCCCTTTTTGCACTGAACCACCAACTGAGCCAAAGTTTCTTGCAGTTGTTTTTCAGGCCTGGCTCTGGGACAGGCTTCTCCGAGAGAGGCCGCGCTGCCCCAGGGCGGGAAAGGAAGCCAGAAAACCCCAGGCACCAGGCACGGGGCTTGGCGGGGGCGATAGGGACGAAGGCCTTGCAGTCCGGACCCGCCCCGGGCGCGAGCGAAGGCTGGAAAGAGAGGAAGCATTACAAGCAACCTTTCCATTTTTTTCTTTTGATTTAATGTTTTCTTCTCCGTTTTATGTCATTTTACTCGATTTTACTCGTCGTAGTTGTAAAGTGAGGCGTCATGTACTTTTTCTGGACTGGGAGAAAGTTAACTATTAGCTTTCAGCCCTGTATAAACAAGACCAGTTGCTTTTGGCACCGTTAGGCTCTGGCTTTTGTATAATTTGTAACAAGGAGAATTGAAGCTGTTCCATTGTGTGCTCTGTTTTTCAGAGATAAGGCCAGAGGCACAACGGTAATGAAGGGCCCCAGTGTCTATATGTGTGAGCCTGCATACTTATATTTAAAAAGCTGTTAATGACTAGGAGAGTAATAATTGCCTCCACCAAAAAGTTTTAAAATATTTTGGGGCATACTTGTTGAATGCGCAGTTAGCCTTCCATGTGAGGTATGCTGTTTTTCTTTCAGAGAGGCGGTGGGGAGTGTGCTGCAAAGGCCTAAAGGCTTTGCGCGTCAGACAAGCCTGGCGCACGACCCTGATTAAACTGCTGAACAAGCTTTATGAGCTTCAGCAGGTTCTTTTATCTCCCTGAACCTCAGCTTCTTAATCTGTGGGATGATTTTTTTTAAAGAAAGGAGGTATAGCTCCTTGCTCAAAACAAAGAAGCAATAAATATTATTTCCCTTCCCCTATTTTCCACCATTTGGTTAAATAAGAAAAATATCCAAATAGAATCCAAATTCCTATAGGACACTGGCTCTCAACTGAGGGCAATTCATGGAGACTTTTTTTTTTCAATATTTTTGAAATACTTTAATTTGTATACATTCAATTTGCCTCATATCCAATTTTTTTCAATTATGTTTGATATTCAATATTATTTTAAATAGTTTCAGGTGTACTGCAATTTTATGATTTTATAATTTTATGAATTTTATCATTTATGAAGTGATCCCCCATAATTGTAGTACTTAGCACCAGGCATAGTTATTACATTATTGATCATATTCTCTATGCTGTCCTTTACACCCCTTACACTATTTTGTAACTACCGATTTGCCCTTATTAATCTCTCCACCTTTTTCATCCAGCTGCCCAACACCCCTCCCCTCTGGCAGTCCTCTGTATCTCTGAGTCTGTTTCTGTTTTGTTTATTTTGTTCTTTAGATCCCACATGCAAGTAAAATCATATGGTATTTGTCTTCTTCTGACTTATCTCACACAGCATAATAATACCCTAGAGGTCCATTCATGATGTCACAAATGGCAAGACTTCATTCTTTTTAATGGCTGAATGACGGAGTAACATTCCATGGTATGTATGTACCACATCTTCTTTATCCAATTGCCAATTGATGGGCACTTGGGCTGCTTCCATATCTTGGTTATTGCAAATAATGCTGCAATGAATATAGGGGTGCATATATCTTTTTGAATTAGTGTTTTGGATTTCTTTGAATAAATAACCAGAAGTGGAATTGCTGGGTCATAAGGTAGTTGTATTTTTAATTTTTTAAGGAACCTTTCTCAAAAATGAAGACAGTCTTGATTGTTACAAAAGTGGGGGTTGCTGTTAGCATCAAATAAATATAGGCTCATAGTGGTACTTAAGATACTGCAATGCCCAGGACAGTGCCCCGCCTGCCCACCCCTCCGCCCCACACACACACATACTCTACAAAGAACGACCTGGTCTAAAATGTCAATCATGCCATCATTGAGAAATCCAGCTACAGGAAAATTCTGCCTTTTAACTCTCTTCCTCAAGGAAACATTCTTTTTTGCATTGAAGGGAACATCAAGAATGAAGGCATTCGGAGGATCACAGCAATTATATATTAAAACACAAATCCTCCCCTTAATATGAAGATGCAGACTTGAATTTTACATTTTATCATTAAAGGAATATTTTTGTCAACCAGCAACGCATGCTCCCTTTCCCTTAAAGTATCTTATATGTTATGTATCACTACAGGTCATAAATAGCTTTATGGTCTTGTTTTCCTTTTTCCTCAGACAGTGGGTGTTTACTCACTTCCTGCTAAGGAAGTAAGTGTTCTCATATTCTCTGCTAAGTCCCTCACCTGTCCTGAAGTTTATGATACAGTCTTTGCCCCCAAGGAACATACAACCTAGTTGGAAATGGATTAATGCACGTGCAACAATTAAGGAACAATACAAGATAGCATGTAATTAAGCTTAATTGCAGCACCCAGATGCAGGTGGCTCAGAAGAGAGGGCAGTGAGTTCCACCAGCAACAGTCCAGCACTGCCTATGTGGCAGAGGCGTTCAGTAAATGTTTGCCGAATAAAATGAAATAGCAAAACTTTTTTGCATGAGCTAGGACTCAAGCTAGCTATACACTTCGTGACCAGATTTAAACTGCTAGATTTTTAAGTGGAGGTTGGTCCCTGGCTGTGAGCTTGTTTTTCTTAGAACGTCTAGTTCAAACTTGTAACCAAACCTATAAATTTCCAGAAATGATTGAATTTTAATAAAAGTGAAACAGTCATTCATCCGACAAATATGTGAGGGCCTGCTGTGGGCAAAGCGAACCAAAAGAGTCCGTAGATTTGAGCAGAACCCATAGCTTGTTCTGTTTGAGGCTGTGTCTTGTGATGCAGGCCATCAAAAGGCATGTGTTCTCTTATAGCACAGGGTGCACGTCTCTCCCTTTTTGCTGCAGGTACGTACTTGCACAGCATGCATTCCAGAGCTGTGCACATTAACACAGACTCGGAAAGAACTTCTCACCGCAAACATCCATTCCCACACACCCAGGACTCAGCACCTTCACACAGAAGCCGGGCTCTGTCCTAAACACACACTGCACAGCATACATATTACAAAAAGTAAGATGTACTTACAAAGATTGTAACTTGTTGGTTTCCAACCTTGGCTCCTCAACCCCCCATGACTACAGCTTACCCTTCCTGGAAGCTGGCCCATCCTAGAACTGTGCCTCACCTTGCTTCCTCCCTATTAAAATGTAGGCATCTTGTGCCTTTCTTCCATCAAAGTAATTAGCTTCTTGGAGAGCATCTCCCTTTAGCTTGAGGTTAAGCAAAGCAGACCCAGGCCCTGTCTCATACTACATGGGCACACTTATAGATGCTGTATGAGTGTGAAATTGGCACTATCCCCAACCCCCTGATGAAACTGCTTCCAGGTTTGCATCCCTCCAACCCACTCTGTACACCAACCCCTTTCCTCTGCTTAGATGCAGATGCTTCCTGCAGCTTTTGTTATAACAAAGTCCCAGCACTGCTCATTAGGATCCTTCATGGTGTGTCTCCTAACTGCTTCTCCAGCCACTCCTTGCCCCTCTCTATCTCTACGGCATTCATTCACTGGGCACTCAGACGTGCTAACCTGAACTTTCGTCCTTGGCCTGCAGACTTTTTCTTTGCTTGATACATGCTCTTTTCTCTGCCTAGAACACTCCCCACCCCTCTCTCACCTCTTTAGCTGGCTACCTCTACTCATTCTTTTCTTTTTTAAAATCCTCCCCCAAGGATATGTTCATTGATTTCAGAGAGGGAGAGGGAGAGAGAACAAACACAAACATCAGTGTAAGAAAGAAACATCAATTGGTTGCCTCCCATGTGTGTCCCGACTGGGGATCGAACCCACAGCCTAGGTGCGTGCTCAGACCAGGGATCGAACCTGCACTTGTTTGGTTTATGGGACAGCACTCCAAAAAACAGAACCACCTGGCCATGGCCCCACTCATTCTTCAGGAGTCAGCTTAGATTGCACTTTTTCTGTCCGCCAGAATTGGATTAGGTACCTCTCCTTTATGCCTGATAGAACCCTACACTTACCCCTGTTGCTGTACTGAAATCGCCATTCTCTTGTTCCATCTCCCCCACCCCCAAGACTAAACATTCTGTGAAGACAGGAGCATGTCTTGTTCCCCATTGGATACCCAATATTTGGCACAGTGCCTGACATACAGTTGGCACTTATAAACATTGGTTAATAATAAATTGTTAGTTGGACCCAGGGAACTGACTAGAGCTATTCTATCCATGGTCCAGGTAATCAGCCCATAGCATTCCTCAGACACTCAGTGGATTCTATAGCTGATAGAGGCTTCTTAAGCATTTATTTAGAATAGGGCGAGGCCCATGGAATGAATTGAGTCCTCAGGTTCCACCAGAGTCTCATTTTATACCTAACCTGGCTTCCTGACCTCAAGATTCTTGTCACCAATTACCTACTTGACATCCATACTTGGAGGTCTAATCAGATCTCAAATGCACCATGTCCAAAACCAGACTTTGGACTTCCTTCCGAACTCTGCTTCTCCCCATCTCTATAAATGCCAATTCCATTTTTCTAGTTGCTCAAAAAACAGGCACACAGACAAAAAAAAATTTGGAGTCATCTTAACTCCTTTCTTTTCCCTCTTACTTTACATCCAGTGCATTAGAAAATCCTGTTGGTTCTATCTATGAAATATATCCAGAATCCAGTTATGTCCCTCCATTTCCTGCACTACTTCCTTAGCCAGACCACCATCTCTCTGCCCTGGACTTCCACAGTAGGCTCCTTCCTAACTGGTCTCCCTACTGTTTTTGTTGCCTCCCTATACTCTAGTCAACACCAGGGCAGCCAGAGTGATCCTTTTACAACCCAAGTCACATCATATCACTATTCTGCTCAAAACCTTTAATCACTTCCCACTGCCCTCACTATAAGGCCCTGCATAGTCTTGCCACCACCAGTCAATTCTCTGGCCCCACTGCCTGACACTTTTCCCTGGCTCACCCAGCTTCAACCACATCGGTCCCCTTGCTGGTCCTTGGACAGACTCCCAACTCAGCCTTTCCAAGGCTATTCCTCTGGACTGGGATGATCTTCCTCCGCTATCCACATGATTAGCTCCATTGTTCGATTCAGGTCCCTGTTCAAATGCATCCTTTTTTAGAGAGAGCGAAGGGAGAGAGAAAGAGAGGGAGCGAAACATCAACTGGTTGCCTCTTGCAGACTCCCAACAGGGGACCTGGCCCACAACCCGGGCATGTGCCCTGACCAGAAATCGAACCAGTGACCTTTCAGTTTGCAGTCCAACACTCAATCCACTGAGCCACACCAGCCAGGGCTCAAATGGATCCTTTATAAAAAAGAAATTCCCTTGCTAACCTATCTAAAATAGCATTGCCCTAGGCCCTGCTTTATTTTTCTTCTTAGCACTTATTACCACTGACAGCCTATCTCCATCCACCCAACTGTAAGTTCACAAATAGCAGAGTCTATATTTTTGTTTACTGTTGTGTCCATAGCTGCTAGAACAGTAGTGGGCACTCTAGCATAAAGTAGGCATTCAAGAAATAATGAATCAAGGGTCTGCTTAGACTACCAAAAAGTTACCCTTGAACTAGGTATCTATCCACTGCTTTCATCCCAACTAATCCCTCCAGAATTTAGCTCTCCTTTAGTGAGATACCAGTTGCCTAATTGTTGACTGCAATGCTCCTCATCCACTGAGTCTGAGGATCTATATAACCTGTATGATACACAGTTTTAAACACAGCTTCTATACCACAAAACAGGCTATGAGTTTCAAATGAAAAAAAAATAATACTGATAATTTTGCATTTGTAGCATACTTTTTCTTTTGATGGAGAAAAATCATAATGTATCCTAGTGGACAAAAACAGGCCTAGCACCAGTTGTAAGCATTTTCACTCTAGAAGGCACAAGATTCAGGAATTCGAAGAGAAAGTAGTTTGCAGGTATGCCTAGAGCAACTGGTTCTCTCTCTGATCTACTCAATCTGTAAGGCTTTCCTGGAGAAGGTGGGCCTTGCATTTCACGGAAGAGAAAGGATTAATAGGTTGCAAGTAGGTTGTTCAAAGCTTAAGGATATCCCTGGAGTAGCTTGCTTAGATCTGCACAGCCACACTTGCAAGCAAACAAGCCCCCACATGTGTGAAGATATCCAGAGATACACCCCAGTGCATAAACACCCAGACCCGTGCTGACTTCCTCCTAGCTCTGAAACTCTGAATATGAGCAAGCGTACATATTCAAAAGAGGAAAATATGAGCTGGTTTTAGGAACACAGACCATCAAGCCCTGTGACTCTGGGTACGAAAGAATGTGGAAGCCCAGGCAGGCTCTCTGCACACATCTGGTTTTTCCTTTTATGCATCTGTGATTTCTATGACACAGGAAATCCACTCTGGAACAGCCCTGTCTGCTTTCTAGTGAGCACATAAAAAATGAGGATTAAAAGTATGTTTATCTCGCTGTTCAAGGCAGGAAGATAAAATCCAGAGCAGTACCATTTTGACAATGGACCAACTCCAGCCTCACCCTACACTGTGCCCCAGGGGAGGTGCTAGTAACTGAGACCAGAGGAGTGGAAGGCCAAGGAAGAAATTCCTGCACAGGCTTAAGACTATCTAGACATGACTCTCACTCTGAAGCATACCAGGTACAGAAAACACCAGGTGGGGAAAACAATTTAACTCAACTCAACAAATATGGTGGCAGCAGCTCCCAGTCTAGCTGGGAGCCCTTCTCGATCAGGTTTCCACATTCTAGTCTCCATAAAAAATCTCCTCGTAGAAAGTCCTTAAAATGGACTGAAGTAGCCAGCTTTCCTGACCCTTAAGGGAGAGAACACAAAGCTGTTTAAGTGATTAACGGTATTAAACAAGAGGGAACAGGACAAGAAAACTTAGACTGTGAAAGTAAAAAAAGGACTGAGTTATAGCCCCAGGGGGTAGGTTGAGGGAGCCTGAAGTTATTTATGTTACTAGAAAACAGATTGGGGGTTGGCAAAAGGGAGAGGGGAGCCATCAAGCAAAGGCAAAAACACCAGTGAGAAGCAAAGACTTGGCAGAGATGTGTACACTGTGAATGCCCACCCATGCCATCCCCCATTTTAATTTCTTGCGTTCCAATCAACACACAACTACTGCTTTTCTGCCCTGTGCTTTTTGTCACTTGACTTTGCTCTTACAGTTTGTATTCTTCCTGTCCCTCCCATAAGAGTGAGGTCCCCTAACCCCCCCAGAGAAGGGACTGGTGGCCTTTTCTTTAGTGAACTTACCAGTTTTACTTTTGTCGGGCTGTTCATCTTCATCCCCTACATATTCCATTTTGTTCACTAGCCCACATAAGCATTCTGCCATTCTTCTTTATTCTTCTGCAGAACCAACTGCTGCCTAAGGCATGTGTGCCTGCCACAAATCCAGACCACCCAGATCATCCAGAATGACCCAGCCCCCATTTATCTCCTATAGGGGCCCTCCCTAGCACAGGAACCGACTGTGGGGAATAGGCAGTACTTGACTTGTGCAGCAGTGGGCACAGGTCAACTTGTACCCCTGGACAGACTGTGGAGGGGCAGCACCATCAAGCACTGGGAAACAGACACCTGCCACAGGGCCACACCCATAATGTGCCAGCCAACCACTGCTTAGGGTTGGGGCTGATCAACTGAATGGCTTCTTGACAAAATGAAAAGATTTTTTTAAAAGGACATGAGCCAATCAAACAAAACTCCAAATATAAAAGCCTGTTTCTAAAAGCATTTTAAAAGCTGCCAATCATTTTATGACAATTTCTGGCTCTTCTGAATTGAATAGCAGGTACTGTTCCCTATTTGTGTCAGACTTCTTATTGTATTTGTTGTTAGCACCAGTTTCCCATATCACAGGCCAGTCCCTCCTCTTCCCAGTGGGGTAATCAACCTCACACCACCAGTTTTTAAGACACCAGACACAAAAGGGGATTGACATATACCAGTGACACTTTCTTTCCTTCCTTCCTTCCTTCCATTTTAATTTATTAATTCATTTTTATTTATATATAAAGCCAATTATCGTATTCCAGGGTATTATTTTGTATACAGATATCATTACTGCTTTCAAGAGTTATGCTTTTAATGTATAAGCATAAATAAAAGAATTAAAAACATTTATATAAATACAGAATTAGTACTACCCATGTATAATGTGCATCCTTATTTTTCCCTCAAGAATTTGGGCAACAAAGTGTACATCATACACAGCAAAATGTGGTGTACCCAGTCACCACACTATTCTTTTAATGCACAATTCACCCAGCATTAGGCCACATCCTGCCTTGATAATCCATATAATACACTGGAGTAGAAATCATGTGAATTAATCAAATGCTGTTCAATGACCCTTTTGTATTCTCCACCTGGGAGCACTCTGTTTTCCCAATACTCGCTTTAGACATGGCCAGTCTCACAATATTCTCACTTATAAACTGCTGAATCACCAAAAGCCAAACTTTTCCATCTGACAGTATAATTGATTGCCTATCAGATCACCTCTGTGAAGCTTTAATTAATTCCTGAGGGCATGAGAAATGGCTAGCAACCGAGTTTTCAGTCAATTTAGCACCCAAATGTGGGAGTGAGAGATCTGCCATACATAGGCTCCAGATTTCTATCCACTCCAAGACCATTCTAGGTTGTTATTCCTGCCATTTCTCTTCTTTCCTCCTAAGCCAAACTAATCACCCCAAAGAGAATCTTTAAAATTCACTAGCCAATAAGCTGCCAGGTTTCTTTGACAGGAATACTAAGAGCCAAAACGCTGGAAAGCCATTACCACTGTGAACTCGAGCATCCACTGGCCCCATCGCCAACACACTCACCCGCCAACTGATGAGTGAAGTTATCATTGTCACTATTTCTTCTTCGTACAGAAGAGGTGCAGGAGGTGAGGGGCTACAGCACCTGCAGTGAGCGAAGGGGTTGCAAATGCTGATGGCAGACCTGTGACATCTGGGTGACACAGCCCAGAGAAAACCAAATTCAGTACAAAAATGCCTTTAAAATCATGTCAATCTTTGTCAACATTCTCTTTAGAAGGAAGCCAAGGAGGACTTTCAGTTCACCACACACAATAAAGCTCCCCCAAATCCTCTTTCCATATTTCTATCTCCAAAATCCTGACCCCCACCAACAGCTATTTCTTTCCCTTTCTCCTCCTTCTCTTTTCCACTGTCCTTTACCGTGTTCTCCTTGCTTCCTTACACCTCCTTCCCCTCTCTCTCCTCCTTCCTCAAGTGGAAAAATATGGCCTGCTCCTGACTATGCCTCTTAATTTTGTCAAAGACCTAGCTGCTGACTGAGGCAGCCAAGAACCCTACTCCTGAAAGTCAGGCAGTGGCAAGAGACTGGTATTATGCACATTTAAAATGTTTTTCTTCTCGCGACAACAGTATCAGACCAGTCCAGTCTCTCTGGTGAATTCCCAAGGGACACACACAGGGCCTCTACGATTTTATCTCCAGATTCTCAGCTGACAAAGGATGTGAAGGCTTGTCCCACTCTGCTCTCCTTGGACCACTGACCATTTTTTGTTTGATGACCTACCTAGCTGTCCATCACCAGAATTGTTCAGGAGGAAGAAGAGTGATCAGTCAAGGATTCCGCCTGTCTCTAAAATTCTGTGACTCCCAATGTCCCTGCTCCTTCGAGTTCAATGTCCTGTCCTTCCAATTGCTTCCTTAAAAGTGACCACTCACCTCCCATTCTTCAGCTTTACCCAGCTGAGAGAATTGTTATCGGTCCCTCTTTCTTTACCATTTCACTAAAAACTAATAATCTCATCTCAAAAACCTCAATTTTATCCTCTTCATGATTCAGACAGTCACAGCATCTCAAGGTGAAATGTTATCTATCCAGCTTCAAATATGGGTTTGCTGAATTGTGTCCTGTTTATCACACTATGATATTGAGGAAGAATTATGTTTTCTTCTGTCTACCCATTATCTGTGGGACTCACATGGTGTGACTCATGGGAACTAGATCACTTAAGAAGTGATAGATGTGGCCAGTGCCCAACTTTCATTATTTTCGGAGGGATACATAAATAACACTGTTCCAGACTTATTAGTCAGGCCTCTCCTTGGAGAGAAGTGACAGGAACTCAATTCATGCTAGCTTAAGCAAAAAATGAATTTGTTGGCTCACTTAACTGGGAAACCCAGGAGTTTGTACTGGCCACAGACACAGCCAGAACAGAGGTTTAAACAAAGCTGTCAACATTTGCTCTAAATCTCTCATTTCTGTTGCCCCTTCTTATAAGTCCCATTCTTTCCTTCTTCAAAGGAGCTCCCCACAATCCCCCCAAAGAGCTTTCTTCATACACTTGGGAAAACTATTGCTGGCAGCTACCAACTCTGACATCCCAATTTAGTAACACCAACAGAAGACAATTTTTCTCTCTCTCGTATTCATATATTAACTCCAGGGAAACTCTTAACTCTTTTTAGTTAAAATGCCCACCCTTTCAGACCACTGTTGTCAGAGGGACGGCATTCTATGGCTTTGAACCTACTTAAAAAAACACAGGGAATAGGGAACTGATGTTCCAAAGCAATGAATGAACAGAGAAAATTACAAATGTCCACTATACAGTGGGAAGGAGGGACAGAAGGACACCTTTTGGGATTCAAAACACTAGTGTTCCTGTGCTCTTTGACCGGCTGCGTCACTTATGACAAGCCAGTGTGTCTTTTTGAGCCTCAACTCCTCACATATAAAATGGTTATATGGTAGTTACTAGTACAGTACTAAACTGTATGTTAGTGTCTCTTTAGATACCGGATGATTTTTCAGATAATGAAAAACTGCCTTAGCTGAGGAAGGCATTGCAACAGTGCCCACGTCCTCTATTTTTATGCCAATACACGCACGAAAGCTCTGCCTCTACCATACAAGTTAGAAAACGAAGCTCAAGAAAGTAGAATGCCTTTTCACTAAAATTAACTTATTTGTGTAACTGTGGCCACATGCAGGCACACAAAATATATGACGACACTGCAACTGAATCATTTCCTGGATTAAGAAAAGTGACAGAGCCTCACTGAGGAACGACACGCACACAACCACTTCATAAGGCAGAGATCCCTGTGAGCACGTACGCATGGCGCTGCACTCTCCTATAGGGAAAGCACTCTAGGATTAAGGAATTTCAGGGCCGAAAGGACTGTGTTCAAGCACACCCCTCACCAATTAGTGTGTGTGTTTGTGTGTGCGCGCGCGCGCAGAGTGGAGGCAGGAGGAAAAGGGAGGGCCAAACAGGCTAGAAAATTCAAAACACACACACACACAAAAAAAAAAGCCCTACAAAAACAACTATCCAGGGCGTCTTCATCTGGATCCTTCCAGGAACGCTGCGGCCTTGGCATCTTCACTGCAGTCCCCTCCTTCATCCCTCCTCCGCCCCACTTCTGTTCCAGCGGCTCGCGGATCCGGTCCGCGTTTTCCCTCTCTCCCTCCCGCCCTCCGGGTTAAAGCTCCCCCGCCAGGAGTAAACAAGCCGTCCAAACAGGCAGCCGGTAGGCTCCGCCCCTCCTCCCCGTTTCCTGCGCCAGCCCCAGCAACAGGCCCCGCCCCTCACGACAGGCCCCGCCCCGCTCAGCCCGGGCTGCCTGCTTTAGCCCTCGAGGCATCCGCTTGCCCTGGCGGTGCTCCGGACGGGTGCCCACTCCCCAGTTCGCCCCCGGAGCCTTCTCCCTTGGGACACCACTCCCTCACCGCCAGCGCTCCGTTAGCCCGCGCAGAGGAAGGGTGCGTGGCACACACGTGACTCGTGTTGTGGGCGGAGCCTGCACGGACCCTGCGGGCGGAGGCCGCGGGGAGGGCGGGCCAAGGCCTCACCTCCCTCAGTCCCCAGAGCCCGCCTAGGCCGCGGCCTGCCAGGCCCGCCTCGCCCCGCCCCCCTCCTCCGGACCGGCTAGGGCCCGGCTCTGGCCCCTTGCCAGGCGAGCGCTACGCCAGGCCCTCCGCTGACTTCGTCACTGTTGCTGTGCAGCCTCCGCGCGCAGCGGGCCGCGGGACTCTCCCTTATGTCCTCCGAGTCCCACTCGGCTGAGCCTCTTAAGTTTCCTGGCTGGCTCCACAGAACCTTTCATAGTCACTAGCCCCCCGCTGCATAAACACACCCCTTCCTGCCTCCGCCCACGGAGACGTCCACCAGCACAGAGACCTGTATTGTACGGTCTTCCCACACCTCTCCCCTACCGCTCCGTTACCGGAATGTGAGAAGTTCCCAGGGAGCTCACCGAGCCCAGCTCCCTTAACCTTTCTCTTACTTTAATGGGGAAACTTGAGGTTCGGAAAGGTGAAAAGATTTCCTACACCAGAGCCAAGAGCGGAACTCGGACCTCCTGTTGCCAGGGCCTTCTCTCTGTAGACCCCTTCCTGCAATTCAGGGCCAGGTGGACTCCGGTAGCTCCGGTCTTGGTCTTGGTTAGCCAGTTAACACCTTCCAGATCTTTCCCCCAGGGAAAATGTATCTGCCCATCACTTTCTGCCTGTCTCAAGGTAGCTCCAGGAAACATCATAGCTGGCAGAAACCTTCACAGAGTACAGGAAAGAGAGGCAATTTCATGTGGAGGCTAGGAGGAGACTGTGGAGTCAGACTGTCTGAATTCCAGTCTTCTCTCTACCTACGAGCTATCTTGGGCAAGTCATTTGACTTCTATCTGCCTCCAGGTCCATATTTGTAAATCGAGGATAATGATAGTGACTATGTCATAGAGATGTGGGGATTTTAATCTAATATAGGTAGTGTTTAGGACAGCACTTGACATAGAATAAAGCCATCAAAGAAATCAAATCGCTCTGGACTGGCCACTGTGCTGGGCTTCTTACTGTTCTATCCCTCTTTCCTCCCATTATATGTTGCAGCCAGATGAATCCACCAGGCCAGGCTCAGCTTTGGAGGACTGACTTCAGGTGCCAGCAGAGAGTAAGCAGAAGGGCAGAGGGCAGGAGATCCATGACTGGGACATCCCCAAGTCGAGAGCAGTATAGCTGACATTTAAGCCAAGGGAAACAGGACATGTGTTGCATAGTGAGAACAGAGGCCCGGAGCTTCCGAGTTCTGCCCTTGTAAGCTGTGCGAGGTGGGGTGCTGGGAAAGGGGGAAAGAATGGATTCAGAGAATGAAGTCAGCCACAGGCCAAACAGTGTGGGGGGACATCCACCAGACACTCGGTCAGACACATACTCCACCAGTTCCTGGCCTTTGAGCTCCTGACCCCATTCAATAAATCCCACAAGTCCCCCCTCCTAAGTTTCTTGAGAGTAAGCCCTGTGTTTTTAAACAAAACAAAGAAAAATTTTATTTAAAACCCCCTTTATTCATCCTTGAGCACCTAGCTTAGTGCTTTTGGGATAAGTGATTAACGAATGTTTGAATGTTCTTTAAATGAATTATGGATGCATATCACCGAGCTGGGCTTTGTGAAGAGGGTCCTAATTTTAAGAAAAGGGATCTTAGAGTTTCCATATCCAGACCCCTCATTTCTGAGTTAAAGGAAGCTATTTGCTTGGGGTTATATAGCAAGTTAGAAACAGAAGCCAAGTCTCTGCTTTTGGTCTGATATTATTTCCGTGACACCACACTGAACTTACGTGCAATTGGAAGGAAAAACAAACTCCCTAAAAGCTATAGAACAAACTAAGGCAGTGTGTGGTTAAGACCCAAATGCATAGTACAAACAGGACAAGTGGTAGGAGTTGAGAAGACAGGAATCCCGAGGGACTGGGATCACTCAGAAAATGCTCACTGCCAAGACAGGGCTTGAACTGGTCCTGAAGGATGGGTGGGATTCAGGACTGTGGAAAAGAGAAAGAATTCCTGTCAGGGGATGTAGCTTTCCACTGAGGCCGTGGTGGGTATTAAAGGGTCAGCAAGGAAACCAGTTAGGTTAGAAGAGAGGTTTGGGTTGGATCATAGTGGAAGAAAATGTTAGAAGGTTAAATTGAGGTCAGATTTGGGAAAATTTCAAATACTAGGATAAGGATTTTTGAATTTAGTCTCTGGATAATGGGGAACTCCTGAAAATAGACACTGAGCTAAGCACTGAACCAAGACAACAGGCAACTATCTGCCAGCTTGGTCTGATTTGCATCTTTTTTAGACAGTTGCTTGCCATATATGTGCATTTACTTACCCACACACAAAGGAAACCTCTACCAACCAGCCTGTCTATATTTATTTCATCTCCAAATACCCATAATATCTGTGTGGGAGCAGAGGAAGGAGGGAGATAACAGTTTGTGTGCCGGCTGTAGGCCAGGCGCTTTCATCTGTGATATCTCATTTAATCCACAGTTTTGTGGGGTATGGGTATTGTTGCCACACTAACGCCCAGGGATGGTAAGCAACTTTCCCAGATCACAGAGCTAGGAGTGGTGGAGCCAGAATTCAAACCCAGCTTTGCCACCAAAGCCTTATCTTCCAGTTGGGCTGCTGTCGAAGCTCTCTAATGAGAAGATACAGGTATCTTGTTCCCCTTCTCAGTTTCCTTCTTAGGGAGGGGCCCATGACCCAGCTAAGCTCACGTTTCCAGGGTTTTCACATCCTGGGTTTTCTATTCTTGTCTTTAGGAAAGGAAATTCCCATTTTGTGTCTTTATAAGCAGACGAAGTTGGGTTTGAATTCCATTTCCACCACTTACAAGCTGGTGGCCAGCAGTGGATTTGCTCCCAAACTGAAGAACCTTAAGCTTCAGAACCCTTTGTTTGCATAGGCCCCTGGCAAGCCCTCTGCCCAGTTCTGAATCTCTGTTTGTGCATTACTGGCCTTCAGGAGGGTTCCAACAATTGTATAAGCTTCAGGCCTCCAAAGAACCTGGATCTGCCCAGACTGGATAACATCCATTGAGTTACTTTCTAAGACTTAGTTTCCCTATTTAAATAAAATCATTCTAGACTCTGGTCTACCCCCAAACATCCAGCTGACAAACAGTACTAGAGCTGCTGATTTAACTTGAAGAACTTGATCTCCCCTAACTTTACGCCTAAGGCAAAGGCTCACTGAGACCCTTGGCAAAAAAAAAAAAACAAAAAAAAAAAACCCAACAACTAATGAGTCCATTTATCAAATAGTTAGATCTAAACAATTTAATTAGTATTTATGTGCTAACAATTCAGTGGTGGTTTGCAAAAATAATATACACATAATTTGAAAAAGATTGATATTTTTGTTTTATTCTTAAACAACTACAATCACTTCCTAATGAAATGTCTGTACTTGCGGGCACTCACTATACAACTTCTCAACCCCGAGAATCAGACTGCACAAAACCACCCTCATTTCCTTTTGCCCATCAATTTTCTTTTTAATGTAGCATCCACTCAAAACCCCACTTCATAAAGGAAGGTTGTCATCAAAAGGAATGTGATGCAATCAAACGAGGAAACTGGATTTCCTTTAATTAATAACTCATGCAGCGTGCAACAGATGTCAAGTATCACTGTGTTTCCTTCAAAACTTGAAAATCTCCTGAGATGCCCCTGTGGATTTTCTGCAGCATCCTGTGCTGTCTCAGCACACAATTTGGGAACTATGGGATTAAGACACCTGTCAGAGACGATTCAGAAAGCAAACAGAGGGCAGCAGAATTCTCCCCAGGAGAATGGAAGAGGGGAAATACTTGTACCCTCCTTCCTTGTTTTATTACTTAGCTCTTCTGGTACCTCTCCATTCTCAGCTGTGGCTATTTTCATAACATGAACGAAGCAAGGAATAATGGTGGGTGATTGGGAGACCTGGGCTCCAGTTCCAGATTTGCCACTGGAGAGGTATAACACCTTGCCCATAATCTCCTCTTTCCAAAATCTTTTCCAACTTTAAATATGTATCTCCACCCTCAAGCTTTCTCCTAAGAATTCAAAGTTTTTAATGCACTTGATGTTAAGTTGACCTCATAAGTGTGAGAAGTAAAGAACTGTTTCTTCTATTACAAGCATTCTGTATGCTAGGAAGCTGGGGAATGTGCCATCTTTAAATCAAATAAAAACCCATTTCACATTAGACACATTTCTGAAAAGAGGGAAGAAAGAATAACAACAGAGAGCTCTATACAAAGAGCCTTCTGGGGTGATGGAAATGTTTCACTATTTGAATGCAAGTAACTGGGTATGTTCAGTTTGAGAAAATTCATCAGACTATACACTTTTGATATCTGCATCTCTGTATATATTTAATTTTAAAGGGGGAGGGAAGCAAATTGCAGAGTCAAAACAATATGTGTTACATAAAAATATAACACAATATTATGTTAAAAAACAAAAACAAAAAAAACCTTGACAGCGAATTGTAAAGGTGTGAATACGGTATATGTTTGTGGTTATGTTTTAAAATAAATTTTAAATCATTAAAAAAGAAAGCAAGCTTTTTTCAGCTTTAAGGAAGCTTTAAGACTTAGACCAGGAGGAGTGAAGCTTGTTTCTTCTGCCAGATATGGTAGGAGTTTTATAAGGTACTCCTTTGTACCTGCTCTTCTTCCTGCCATATTACCAAGAGTCAGGTGCTAGCCAGAGCAAACTCATCAAAAAAGACATTTTATTAGGATATTTTGCAGAATTAATAGAGGCAAAATCCACATTGCCCAAGAACTCACTAAGCAACCACCTGAGCAGCGAAGAGACAGAGGCTGCCACTCAATCTCAGGCATTGGTGGGCTACCTGTTCTATCGGTGATGCTAGCTCAGGGGAGCCTGGGGCCCAGGAAACAGCCAGTGACCAGATGCCGCAGGAGAGCACTGGATACCTGCATCCTAGCCTTGGTGACTCAACTGGAGGAGAGACTAGAGTACCTCCTCTGTAAAATGATGACTACACAATAGTTGTGCTCTTTACAGCTTGAAAATGCAATCATTTTGTGACCGAAGAGGACAGCTAATAGTCTTAAGAATTAAATAACAAGCCAACTCTGGGAAAAATAAAGTAGTCTTCAAAAGCATCAAGAGGCCAGAGGCCCAAATGGGGGACACAAGATAAACACATCAATGTACAGTAATCCCCCCTTACTGCAGCTTTGCTTTCTGAGGTTTCAGTTACCCACAGCTGACCATGCCTATAAATATTAAATGGAAAATTATAGAAATAATTCATAAGTTTTAAATTGCACACTGTTTTGAGGAGCGTGATGAAATCTTGCATTGCCCCGCTCCATCCTGCTCGGGACAGGAACTGCCCCTTTGTGTTACCTGTGTGTTTTCCACTCTGTACACGCTGCCTTCCTGGCAGTAACTCGGTAGCTGTCCCCGTCATCAGATCGACCATTGTCCAAGTATCCTGGAGCTTGGGTTTAAGTAACCCTTATTTTACTTAATAATAGCCCCAAAGCCACTCATCATGGTTTTATTTTACTATTAGTTATTGTTGTGAATCTCTTGCTGCACCTAATTTATAAGTACACCTTTAAGGGGAAAAAACAGTACGTACTATGTTCGGTACTTTCCACAGTTGCAGGCCTCCACTCGGGGTCTTGGAACACACCCCCCTCAGGTGAGGGGGGACTACTACAACTGACTTCAAAGATAAGGGCAGAACAGGAGGCTCCAGGTGCAGCAGCGGAAGTGAGGTGAATTTACTGGGCTAGGGAAGCAGGCCAGCTTAATGGAGAGAATATGGGGAAAAACGACAAGAAGACACACTTGTGGCCAAACAGAAGTAAATAAATGAAAAGTGGTTGCTGCTACTGTGTGTTTTGCTCCCGTCAGGGCCATGCTATGATTGGGTTGACACAGCACACGAGGGTTTAAAATATAAGAACAAGTGCAAATCAGATTCACTTTCTCTCTCTCTCATCACAGTTGCAAAGGCAGAAAAGAGAAAGCAAGCAACTGGTGCTCCTAGTTACAGGGTATCAAGGCCACTTTGAGCTCCAGTTACCTCACGGGTAAAATGAGGGCCATAATCGTGTCATCCGCAAGGGGTGGTTGTGACCAAACACTCAGAGCATGCAAGCTAGTGCTCAGCAGAGTGTCCATTGTGACATATTCTTATAGCACAGTGCCCAAGCTCCCACACAATCACTCAGAGCCCCTCCAGACACTCAGATTTGGGGATTAAATTTTTCCAGGACTGTGCCTTGCCCAAGAGTCCTGAGTGGAGAGGCACTTAGTTTTCCAGGGGATGCTTCCCTCCCCCCAACACCCCCAACACCCGCCTCCCTGCTTGGCATTTAGCATTTACCTTCACTATAGCACTTGTCCATTTAAATGTACTTTCTTGTGTGGGATGAGGCTGAGAGTGAGGTCATTTGTGTGCAGAACATTATTTCTTTTCTCTCTAATTCATTTCATTCTCTAAAGGTCCCAGTTATAAGGGATCTTCAATTAAAATATATCTGACATATAATATTGTGTAAGTTTAAGATGTGCATGTTGATTTGACATTTATATATTGCAGTATGATTGCCATTGTAGCATTAGCTAGCACCTCTATCACTACATATAATTATCATTTCTTTCTTTTTTAAAGATTTTATTTACTTATTTTTAGAGAGGGGAAGGCAGAGAGAAAGAGAGGGAGAGAAACATCAATGTGTGGTTACCTCTTGCGCATCCACCACTAGGGACCTGGCTAAAACCCAGGCATGTGCCCTGACTGGGAATCGAACGAGCGACTCTTTGGTTCACAGGGTGGCACTCAATTCACTGAGCCACACCAGCCAGGGCATAATTAGCATTTCTTTTGTGAAGTGGGGATAATTAAGGTCTAGACTTGTAACAAGTTTGATGTCTGTAATACACTATTCTTGTCTATAGTCACTATGCTAAGCATCAGAAGTCCAGGACTTATTTGTCTACCAGTTGCAGATCTACACCCTTAATTAACTTCCCTCCTACTCCCTCACTCCCCACCAACCACTGGCAACCACCATTTCGCTCTCTGCTTTTACAAGTTTGGCTTTTTAAAGATTCCACATATAAGTGATATCATATAGTATTGTCTTTCTCTGACTTATCTCACGTACCATAATGTTCTCAAGGTCCATTCATGTTGTCACAAATGACAGGATTTCCTTCTTTCTCCTGGCTGAATAATAATTCCTGTATGCGTGTGTGACATCTTCTTTATCCACTCATTTGTTGACATGCACTTAGATTGCTACTGCAGGGGATTCTTAATAGGAATAGTTATTGAACACCTGAGCTTTGAGGTCTCACCCACCCAGCCAGCCCCGTGGGAGCCACGGCATCCATTGCAGACAGAGGCTCCTAAGGAAACAGGCTGACAGAGATCACCACACACTGACAGAGGCTCACCTAGGAGCAGGGGACGGCAGTGTTCCAGAAGAGAAGCATCTGGCTGAATCCTCTTCCGTTTTTAAGATACTCCTTAAGGAACAGAAGAAAGTGATGAGGGAAACCGAGAAACAAGAACTGGCCGGTGTCTCCAATAATCTGAATGCCCAAGGATAAAAGAGTCCGGATCTTTCTTTGCATTTTTAACGAGAGGAGGAGGGCAGAGCACAGGTTTGGTGCCTAGAAAGAGAGGCGGGGTTACCTGCTCAAGGCCGGGTGTCAGTCTCTGGTCGACATTCACAGGTACAGAGACTGGCCATTCATCTGGTGCAACCGAACATGTAAGGGCAGAGTTTCTGAAGAACAATCTAATATGAATAATTAAGAACTTTAAAAGTATTTGTATCCTTTGGACCTTTAAAAATGGAGATGGTTACATTTTTGGTCCAGCTCTACGATGTTATCATAGAATCATTAAACGTATTTATTATGTGTTCAAGGAAATGGGAAATGTTTGTAAGACGCTAAGCACAAAAAAAGCAAGATACTGAATAATGGGCACAGAATGATCACTTGTGTAAAGAAAAATGTGCACAGCAACATTGCAAAATGCAATATGCAGAGTGTTTGCTTGTGGGTGGCGGAATTTTGGTGCTTTTTTTGTCTAAATGTTTACACTTTTCTGTGTTTGCCACAGTGTAGGCAGTAAGCACCTATTTCTGTGATTATACGGTGGCAGGCAGAGGTTGAAACCGGCCTCCAATGTTCTCAGTTTCTTTCTTAACGCTTTGAAACGGGTTCATTTCCTCCAGGCCACCTCTTAAAAGTTTTGAAGGCTGCACAGGGCCTCCAGGAAGGAAGATTTGAGAGGCGGAGGAGAACAGGGAAGGGGGGTATCTGGCTCGGACTGGTTCCTGCACCTCCCCTCCCACCCTCCCCACCCCCCGCCGCGGGTGCAGAAGAGGCAGTTCTCTCGCATCCTACCAGCAGCTGAGACAGGGACGGCCCCTTGCAGCGCAGTCGCGCTGGGGATCGCCGACCTCCTGGCGCGCGGCCCGCACCGCCCAGCCCAGCCCTGCCCCGGAGCGGGAGGCCTCGCGCCGCCGCCGCGCGCCGCCGAGCGGCGTCTCCGGCTGGGTCTACTCCCCCGGCCTTGCGGCTGGGGCCTGGCCGCGGCCTGCAGAGTCACGGGGGAGGGAAAGCGAGGCCCCTCCCCGCCAGCTCGGCCTCCGGACGCGCGAGGCCGGGAGGGAGGCGCGAACGTGCTCCGGCCCACGGAGGCGTCCCTGCGCCACCCTCGGTCGGCCTGCGGTCCGGAATCGCCGAGGGCCCTCTCTCCCCTGGCCGCCTGCCCTGCGGAGGGAACAGAACGGAGTCCAGGGGACCTGGATCCCGCCCGGCGACGGTCGGCCTTCCCTGCTGCTCGTTCGACCCCTTTGTCCCACAGTCGTGCTCGGCCAGAGGCTCAAAATCGCGTTGTCGAGCTGTGCACGCGCTTTGGCGTTGGTGTGGGCTGGCGGGGAGGCTGCCCGGCCTCTCCCCGCGTGCGCCCTGGAGCCTGATTCTGCGGGCTGTCCAAGAGCCCATTCGATCCTTAAGGCACGCTCAGTACTAGGCACCAGACCAGATTCTATGTTGGCGCTTGCTTGTCGGCTGGCTTCCTGCCTCTACTTTCCTCCAGTCCAAGGCTAAGTCTGACTCACCAGGGGCCTTGAACTCATCTTTCCTCTCTTCTGTAAATCTCCACGTTTCAGTAATCTCCTCCCACCTCTGCCGTCTGCCAACACATATGCCCGATTACTTTTGAACTCTACTTTGCCACTGGGTCAAGATACTGGCCTCTGTCACTGTCACCAATAAATATTCCCAAAGGAAAGAATAGTTTACACTTGTTCTGTCACCCAGAACCAGCTGCATAGTGTGCAGGGTCCAGTGCAAAATGAAAACGCAGGACCTCTTGCTCAAGTATTAAGAATTTCAAAGCATGCCCTAGCTGGTATAGCTCAGTGGATTGAGCGTGGGCCTGTGAACCAAAGGATCGAGGTTCAATTCCCAGTCAGGGCACATGCCTGGGTTGCAGGCCAGTTCCTGGCAAGGGGCGCACGAGAGGCAAGCGTACATTGATATTTCTCTCCCACTCTCCTTCCCTTCCCCTCTAAAGATAAATAAATAAAATGTTTTAAAAAAAGAGTTTCAGAGCATGAAACCAAGCCCAGAACTCTTCTGAGCTCAGGACCCAGTGTGCCTGCACAGGTGGTGCACTCAGGAAGCCCGCCTCCCCAGCACCCTTTCTATCCTCAAGCCCATGGCCCAACCCACACCCACCAACGTTTGTTGAATGCCTAAAAGAACAGCCTCTTCATTGCGGCTTGTTATTAGAACCAGAGATGTTTTCCTTTTATTTATTTTTTAATTAATTAATTAAATCCTCACCTGAGGATATGTTTACTGATTTGAGAGAGAGAGAGAGGAAGGGGAGGGAGGGGGGAGACAGAGAGAGAGAGGGAGGAACGTCAATGTGAGAAAGAAACACTGATTGGTCGCCTCCCCTACTGCACTACCCAGGATTGAAGATGATGCTCCAACCAACCTTCTCCTTTAACTTCGAAGCTTTGACACGCTGCCTACCATGTTCCTTATCAAACCCTCTTTTCTTTGTTTTCTGTAACTTTGCACCATTGGATCTCCCTTGCTCTCTAATGCATTTCTTTACGTCCTTTGGCTTCCCTTTGTCTTTCTATTGTACATGTCTGTGTCTTCCCAAAGGTTAGGCCCTCAGTTTCTCGTTTCCTTCCTAATTTTCTTGGGGAAATTATCTTCCCTACCTCAGTCACCACTTTTGCGCATGTTACATCCCAGCCTTCTTCTCCAGCCCAGATTTTCCTCCCAAGCCTTAGTTTTGTTTTCCGAACTCTTAGGTGTCCTGGCAACTCAAATGTACTGAGTCAAAAACGGAATGAATGTCTGCTTGTCCTTTCTGTCTTGCCTGCCTTTCTCCCTTCCTTCACTGCAGGAACTAAGCAAAAAGTAAACCAAATCTGGGACTCTTCTAAGCGTGGGACTCAGCACAGCTGCACAGGTGAGACGCTGTTACGAAGCCAGCCTTGCCAGCACCCTTTCAATGCACTCTTCACAAAATATTTTGGTAAGCAGATGGGGGCGGGGAGTAACTTTACCATGGGAAAGACAGGCAGGTGCCATGCTAATTGAATCATGAAAGTTAAAACCAAACTAGTGGGACGAATCGACATGTGTGCCATCTGATGGATGCCACAGTGAAAACGGTATGTCAGTTAACAATGCAGAACCTGAGGCAAATCCTGAGGAAGCATCAGACAAACCCTCACTGAGGGGCAGCCTACAAAACAGCCTGTAGCGTTGAAAAACAAAAAGTCAAGGCCAGGAAAGGAAAGGAAGATGGAGGAGCTTCCGTGAGTTGAAGAAGGTTTGGAAGACAGGACGGTAGTGGATGCAGTGTGTGACCCCTGCTTCGACCTTTTGCTGTAAAGGATGTTCCTGAGATCACAGGTGTACGTTGCACGAGTCTCTGGGCCAAGGGACCGTGGTCGTTACTTTGTACTATTCTTTCAGTGTAACTTTTCTATAAGTTTGAAATTGTTTCAAAATAAAAAAGTTACCATTATCAACCACCCTTAAAATCAGCTTTTCCGCTAGGCTTGTGTTAATAGCAACAACATCCTCACAATTACCCAAGTTCAAACACTTTGGGATCATTTTTAATTCCTCTCTCTTCCCTCCTAGCCCTTTCCCACCACTCTACCATTCACTAAGTCCATTGATTATTTTTTTTAAAAGATCTCTCACTTAGCCACCTTTTAAATTAAACTTCCACCTTTTTTATTAAATGACACTTCCTGCTTCACATAATCATCTTAAGGAGTATCTGTGAAAAGGATTTGTATAACATAAAGTACTGTGTAAACGTAAGGTCCTATTACTCCATCTCAAGTCCGGATCGCTGCTGTTTATTGCTGTCATGTACTAATTGGTCTTCCTGTCTTTCGGCTGCTGCCCTCAACAGCCGTCCTATATACAGTTACCAGAGTAATCTGCCTAAAAGCACACATTTGTCCTTTCAGACCTTGCTTCCCACAGTCCACAGCAGGGCTTAATCATATTCCCTCAGAAGTCTGATGTTCAATGAGCTGAACCAAGGTGGTCTGTCCTCATATCAAATAACCATGACCTTTTCCCAATTCATAGAGAAAAGAAATATTAATGGGTAGAATTTCCTCAGCTTGTGAGGTTTCCCCCCATGCTTGTTTTTCCATTGCAGCAAGGATCCAGGCTTTTATCTGCTAGCATTAGTAGAGGATGAACTGAATGAACAAGTAGCGAATAAATAATAGCGAAGGTTTTGCAGTAGCAGGTCGCATTTCCTTCAACAACTTGGTTTTCTCCCAGGCACACATGCTGGTGGCTGTGACTTTTATAATGCATGTCAGCTGTATAGTCATCGTCTTTCTTAAAAATTGTCTCTTGCCCTGGTCCATGGGCCTCAGTTGGTTGGAGTGTTGTCCTATAAGCCAAAAGGTCACAGGTTCAATTCCCAGTCAGGGCACATGCCTAGACTGCAGGTTCAGGCCCCGGTGGGGTTGCATACAATAGGCAACTGATCAACGTTTCTCTCCCACATTGGTGTTTTCTCTCTCTCTCCCACCCCTCCCTTCCCCCCCCCCCCCGCCCTTTAAAATCAGTAAGCATGCCCTCGGAATTTAAAAAAAAAAAATTGTCTCTCTTGTGGTTGATGGAATGAAATATATCAAAATTTTACCATGAACAAGTTAGAGAAAACACTGCACTCCCTAACAAATACTTTGGCCTCTTACTCAGGGTTTTCTCAACCTTATCACTACTACTCCCCTTCAGGAATCCTTGACTTCAAAGTTGTCTAATCTCTGTTCACTTGTGCTGGGGTTTTTTCTGCTTTGCACAAACCATTCTCTTTCCCTGGAACTTTGTCCTGGCTTACGCCTGCCCACTCAAACCCCATCCAGCCTTAAAGGGCCAAAGCTACTCTCTACTTAGTGGGTACCTCTAAAACCGTGATCTCACCTCTCCTGGTGGAGGGTGTGTGGGGAAGGACAGGTTGGCACACAGCAGCATTCTTCAAACACCAAAAGGCATAAGAAACACCTGGGCATCTTTAAACATGCAGAAGTTTGTTTTGTTTTGTTTGTGTGGTTTTTTCTTTTCTTTCTTTCCTTTTTTACGAGAACATTTAAGTTCTACTCTCTCAGCAAATATTAATTAAACAATACATTGTTATCAGCTAGAGTCACCATGTTATACATTAGATCCTTGGGCCTTTTTCGTCTTACAGCTGAGAGTTTGTACCCTTTTTGCAACTTCTCCTTTTCCCCCCAGCCCCAGCTCTTGGCAGCCATTCTTCTATTATCTGTTTCTGTAGCTTTACTTTTTAAAAAAGGTTCTAGCCCTGACTGGGTTGGCCTAGTGGATTGGGCATCATCCTGCAAACCAAAGGGTTGCCAGTTTGATTCCCAGTCAGGGCACGTGCCTGGGTTGATGTTTTTCTCACACATCATTGTTTCTCTCCCTCTCTTTCATCCTCCCTTCCCTTCCCTCTAAAAATAAATAAATAAAATGTTAAAAAATAAAAAAGATTCCACATAGAAGTGATACCATAAAGCATTTTTCTTTCTTTGCCTTCTTTCACTTAGGATAATGCCCTCAAGGGAAATCTATGTGGTCGCAAATGTAAGGATTTCCTTCTTTCTCATGGCTGAATAATACGCCATGTATACAATATCCATTCATCTGTTGATGGACACTTAGTTTGTTTCCAAATCTTGGCTTCTGTAAGTTATACTGCAATGAATGTGGGCGTGTATATTATCCCTTCAATATCCTTTTTTATTTCCCTTGGATATATACCCAGAAGTGGAATTGCTAGATCATATGGTAGTTCCATTTTTAATTATTTTTGAGGAACCCCCATACTGTTTTCCTTAGTGACTGCACCAATTTACATTGTTTACGTTCCCACCAACAGTGTATAAGGGTTCACTTTTCTCCAGATTCTCATCAGCACTTGCTATTACTTGCCTTTTGTAGCCATTCTAACAGGTGTCAGGTGAAATCTCGTTGTGGTTTGGTTTGCATTTCCACATTGTACCATGTGTCAGAAATCCCTTCCTTTTTTGAGGCTGAATAATACTCCACTGTGTGTGTATGCTACCTTTTGTTTATCCATTCATCTGTGGATGGGTTTTTGGGTTGCTGCCACCTTTTGGCTACTGTGAATAATGCTGCACAAATATCTCTGAGTCCTTGCTTTTAATTCTTTTGGGTATATACTCACTAGTGAAATTGCTGAAATATGGTAATTCTGTGTTTAATTTTTTGAGAAACCACCATAGTTTCCTATAGCGGCTGCTTTTTCACATTCCTACCAGCAATACACCAAGGTTCCAGTTCCCCACATCCTCACCAACACTTGTTATTTTGTATTTTTGATAAGTCATTCTAATGGAGTAAAGGAGTAGGTTACTTTTTAAAAATATATGAGAGGGTGCCCCCCCAAACCAGAATTTATTCATAAAGATTGTGTATTAATTTTTACATGTTTAATCTTTGGTCACCTTCAAAGTACTCTCCATTTGATGCAATACACCTATTGAGACTTTTTTTTTGCACTGCTCAAAACGGTTTTTGAACTCTGATTTTGATGTCTTTTGGTGCTTCTGCCATTTTTTTTTCACCTCTTCCACATTGGCAAAACCTTTCCCTTTGAGGACCTTTTTCATCAGGGAAACAGAAAAAGTCACTGGGGAGAGATTGGGTGAATAGGGAAGGTGGGACACAGGGGTTATGCCATTTTTGGTCAAAAACTGCTGACTACTCAGCATGGTGCAGGCAGGTGAGCTTGTAAACCACCCATCATGAAGTGGGCAGATGCATTGAAAGTCTTCAAAAAAAAATTCACAAGCACCGAACTCAGCCTCTCACAACACCGCTAGCTGGCACTGATACAGTTGGGTTCTCAGCTCATTCACCAAGCCCTCCAGAAAGTACTGTGTTTTTCTGTGTATAATAAGCATGTTTTGCCCAAATTTTTTAGGGAAAAATAAGGATGTGCATTATACATGGGTATAATGACTTCATACCATGGGAATAATAATGGGTATACTAATTCCGTGTATAATGCACACAAAAGTGTGGGTGCTTACACACGGAAAAGCACTATAATTCCAGTTTTTTAGGGTGTCCCCTCCTTGTGTGTTTCTTCCTTAGACTCTGAGTTCTTCAAAAATTGACTATATGAGTATTTGTTTTATAGATTCAAATGAGCTGAATGTTTCCCTAGGTCTAATGCTTTAAATAGTCAAAATTTTCCCCAAAATCTCTCCCTACAAGTGAAAAATGTTTTCACCATCAGTCATGTCTGAGTTTTCAAGAGACCTAAAATGGGCAGAAAAGGTTCAGCTCTCTGGACTCAGATTAGAAGAAAAGGAGCGCCCTCTTGTGTCCTTTCTCTGCCAGTGTCAGTGAATAGAGAAGCCCTGTGACTACAAAACTCTTGCCCTGTGCCTACCGCACAACAAAATGTGCAACTATGGAGAGAGTGACACGGGTATCCTTTGAAGAATTCCAAATTTAGATGGTGTGGGGTAATAAAATACATGCAGAAATATCAATTGTAAAAGACAATAGGAAAATGGATAGATTACTGTGTGACTGTAGAGGATTAAGATTTCGCAGGAGGTTAAGTCAAGGCTCAAATTGAAATGTGAATCTGGGTGGTTAAAACAAAGCTCCAGTTGGCACTAGGCAGCCCCCACATAGGCGCCACACAGGTCTAGCTGTCAGGTGTCTGTCACCTGTTCTAAGGTTTAGACACGCTCACCTGTGCACTCCCTTTCTCTCTGTTTTTTAAGATTTTATTTATTAGAGGAATGAAGGGAGAAAAGAGAGAGGGAGAGAAGCATCCATCGGATGCCTCTCGAGCGCCCCCTACTGGAGACCTGGACTGCAACCCAGGATGTGCCCTTCTCAGGAACCCAACTGGTGACCTTTTGGTTTGCAGACCGGTGCTCAACCCACTGAGCCACACCGGCCAGGGCTGCCCTCCTTGTCTTTTGGAGGGAGGCCCTGGGAACTCATCCTGTGTCCCTTTCTTCCCTGCAGTGTCCTTCCCACAGCTACCCATCTCTTGAGTTTTGTCTCCCAGCACTCTCTCCTGTCCCTAAACTGGCTGTTGACTGGGACACTATCTCTGGAGTTTCCCCTAGCCTTGATGCTCACAAAGATAATTACATAGGTGCTCTGGCTTCAGGGTTTCTGCAAGTATAATCAGTGTGGCGACCAGTTGCAAGGGGTTGAGAAGCTCTCTTGCAGTCCTTGCTCCTGGAAGCAGCCTTCAGCTGGCCACTTGGTGCCCTGTAGGGGTGGAGTCCTTCTCGAAGGGTCTGCATCCTTCCTGAATACTGAATAAAGATAAAATCAAAGGCAGGGCAATGAATGTGGCTAAATAGCCTAACAGGTAGAAACCAGTGCTCCTTAGGGAAGCACCATGGCGGAAAGAGCAGTTCTTTAGGGTCAAACGCATTGGGGTCCTAACTCTCAGAGTGGCTGTATGTGGAGATAGAGCCTCTGAGGGAGTAACTGAGGTTAAATGAGGTTGTAAGGGTGGAGCCCTGAACGGATAGGGTTAGTGTCATTATAAGAGACACAGCAAAGAGAGATTCTTCTCCATCTCTGTACCAGAACCAAGGAAAGACCACGTGAGCACACAGTGAAAAGGCCACCCAGGGAGAGAGCTCTCACCAGACACCAAACAGCCCCCTACTTGTGGCATTTTGTTAAGGCAGCCTGAGCAGGTTAATACAGGGTACACACCCAGTTCGTGTAACTGCGCTGTGACTAACGACGGGTAAGTAAAGGTCATGCAAGGAGCCATCCTGAGTCTATTCCACAATGGTCACAATTGTATTTCCCATCCCACATCTTCTTCCAGAACCTGGTAACTCCCCTGAGACTGTGCCTCCTGTGCGTGACAGTGGACAAGCCTCCGTGATCACCGGGGCATGGAGTGACACCAGGTGACTTCCAAGGCAAGGATGAAACAGGTTATTCAGATCCCAGCTGGTTCTCTTGGGGTGCTTGTCCTTAGAAGCCAGCCCATGCTGCAAGAATTCTGGCCCACATGGAGAGAAGCAGAGGCCCCGCCCTCAGCCCTGGCTGAGTCCCCAGTGGACAGCCAGAACCAACTTTCCAGCCCTGTCCCTACACCATCTTGGACGTGGATCTTCCAGCTCTCTGTCAGGAGGATCCAGAGGATGCTGTGTGGATTGGAGACAGGCTCTCCCCCAGAGTCCCTCAAATTGCAGTCATGAGCAGAACAACAGGCTGCTGTTAAAAGCAACAAAGTCTGGGAGTAACTCCATAAAAATAGAGAACGCGGTAAGACAAGAGGTAGCACTCATACTGGACAGGACCATCTTCTCTTGGTATGTCCTTGCTCCACAGGATCCTGGTCTATTCCAGAACAAGCTGAGGTCATTCTCCAGATTGGCCTATTCAAACATTCGCTTGCAACACGACTGGCTCCTGCAATAACCACAGGGGTTTACTGGGCCAAACTGTGCAGAATCCTGGAGCTGCAGGCCACCCCAGCTTACACAGCTGCCCCCGGTTCCTGGGAGCCGCCCACAAGGGCTCACACAGAGGAAACCCTAAGTGATAGAACCTGCTTTGCCCACGGGACGATCAGAAGGTCTGATTTAGGTGTGTTGTCTTCTCTGCCTCTGAGGCACATGTGAGCTTCACCCTGAGTGGTGCCAACGAGTCAGCTGTAAGTTGGCCATGTTTTGTACTCTGCCAATCACCTGGGCATCCAAACCACTGTCCTCCACTATTGTGCCAGGCCACCACTTTAAACACACACACACACACACACACACACCCCAGTATGAAGTATATGAACACAAGTATGTTCAACACCACATGATACGTCTTTGTTTTTCTATCATTCTGCTTTACTTAGGTGAGTAAGTATCCTAGATTGGTAGCTTCTGGGACCTTGAAATGGTTACATGACCTTAAATGGTTTATTTTAGGATGTATGACTAATATTTTTGCAGCTAAATAACATTTTCTGTTTTCCAACTCTTTAAAGCCCATCCCTGGCTTGATGATCAACCATAATTCTGCCTTTGGAAACATGCACATTAGCCCCACCTACTGGAGAGTCACCCTCTCACTCACCTCCTTCCCCTCCCCATCACTCCTGACCACACCCCCCAGCTCCACTCCCTGGCTGGAGGCTGACATCTAAGAGCTCCGGCTCCATTGCTCCATTGCCGACTTTCACAGGAATTTGACCAAAGGGAAGTGCTGTTGGAGTATTAAAGGTTAGGGGGAGAGAGAGGGGTTGAGAGTGCTCCCCCTCTTCCCTCCCCTCTGGGCTGGGCTCCCCCAAGGGGACATACATCCTACTGGGCAGCCTCTCTCCCTGGCCACAGCTCTCACTGGGTTCTAGGAACCACAGATCCTTCCCTTTTGCCCCTTCAGACTAAAGGATGACAAAGGCTGCTGCAGTTGCTAGTTCCTAGGTGCTTCACCCCTCACCTTGATTCTCTCAATCCTGCCCCGTGTGCGCTTTGGGCTGAACTGTGCCCCTCCCTCCCCGCCCCCATGCAGTTTCTGTGGTAAAGTCCTAACCCTAGGATTTCAGCGTGTGACTGTCCTTGGAGACAGGGTCTTCAGAGAGGTAAGGAAGGCTGACTGAGGCCATAGGGCTGGGCCCTCCTCCAGTCTGACTTGTGTCCCTATGGTAAGGGGGGATTGGGACGCAGAGAGGACACTCCTGAGGACACAGCAAGAAGACAGCCATCTGCAAGCCAAGGAGAGAGGCCTTGCAAGAGATCAGCCCTGAAGACACACTGATGTCGGACTTCCAGCCTCCAGACTGTGAGGACGTAAATGTCTGTTGTTTATAAGCCACCGCCCCCACCTTGCCACCCCATGGCGTTTTGTTACAGCAGCCAGAATGGACGAAGGCAGCGGTAGTTTGTTTGGAAGGCCTGGCAAGTTAAAGACCTGGAAGTTAAAGGCCTGGAAGACCATGGCAACAGCACCATCATTAAACTGCTCAAGCAGCCTTGGAAGTGTGCTGAGTGTATCCGTGGGGGACCCTGCCGCATACGCCCAATATCGCCAATGGGGCTATGGCACGGCCCCCTATCAACCCCATGGTAGCCACCACCACATTCCATCGAAGTCTGTAAATATGTCATTTATGCCATGGATGCCTTTTGCTAAACACTGTAGAACTCACTTTCACAATAAGGTACCTAAACCGACAGTTTCTAACAGAGGAACCACGTAACATCCGGCGCCCCAAGGTGTGGAGCATCTTGTCATTCCTATAAATGTCTTTTCACATCTTCAAATTAGTTTCAGTTTGGGAGCCTGGATGGGTAACGACCGAAGGCCCAAGTGTCTCTGAAGATGCTGAGCGAGAGCTGATGTTGCTGATGCCTTGTTGGCAGGGAAGTCCACCCCCTGGTGGGGAGGCCAGGCCTGATGAGCTCCAACTTGCAGAGGGGAGCTGGGTTCTGCACTTAGGGATAGCTAGGGAGGAAAAAGAGATCAGGGGAGTGAGAGTCATTAACACATCAAGAGGAAGCTATATAATTAAACATATTTTAATGAGGTAAAACAATTGTTATAAAAGCACAGGCCTGGATGGGATTTACTGAGACTTGCCAGTTGCACCGCCCCTTATCCCCCCCATGCAATCTTCACCTTGAGCTACTAATAATAACTCCTTTCATCTCCAGAGTGCCTTCACAGCCATAATTTCATTGGAAACCCCGGGAAATTCTGTGGGGCAGGGAGGGAGGTATGAACATCTACATCTTACAAGCCAACGAAACGGAAAAGCAGGCAGGTTAAGCGGCAGCCCAAGTTCACAGAAGGGAAAAGTGTTGGGGCCGGGGCTGGAGACTTGTGATTCTCGGACCAGGCGAGGATCCGTACAATGTCCATACTGACGCCTGACTAATCTGTGCATGCACACATTCTCTCCAAAAAGGCAAATCTCACAGGCTGACCTTCCAACCAAAACTCACAGTGACAAAGGGTTTCTCCTCGACATCTGGCCGTGAGCAGGAAAGGGAAGAGGAAAGAATGGAGAGAAATAATACGAGCTGAGCTTGCATGGAACTTGTAAATTCACCCTTAGTTTTGCTGTGTGCAGAGACATCAGGAGACTGAGCACACAGGCACTATGGCCTTCCCCAAACACAATCCTCCTTCTATCGTCCCATGTTCCGCTGGCAAGTCTGGGCAGATTATTCGTTACATCCCTCTAACCCTCTGACAGATGTGTCTGCAACACATGGGGTTCCTACAAATCTGGGAAGAATCAGAAATTGCATCAGCCAGTGACTGCTGTCTCCTGTCCACCCCCCCCCCGGGAACCTGGTCCCTCTAGTTCCACAAAGATGCACCCCACCGGCCGGTCTTACTTCACGTGCTCTCTTCACTCCTCTAAGCACGAATACAACCTGCCCTTCGAGACCCACCTTCTCCAAGAAACTTGAGTGTCTTAACCCTCAGGGGTTTTTGCCTCAGCTGGATTCCTATAGAGGCCTCTGAACATATTTTAGCACTTGGCATTTAGTATTTGTTTCCGAATGTAGTTATTTGTCTTCCGATGAAAATGCAACATATTTGCTCCCTAGGAGCAAAGCTGCAATCTTCGACCTCGTTGAAACTATGACTGTTTGCTCTAGCAGATAGATCCATGCATGTTTACTGGTTTTTCTGGGAAAGAGTAGGTCAAACTGGCTTACACACAGCAAGGTGTTAGAATCAAAGAGGAAAGAAGGAAGAAACAGGAGAAATAAGCTGTATCTTCCCTGGTTTTCAGTGCTGTCCTAAGATCAGCATAAGGTAAGACAACAAATGGAACTGTTCCTTCGTGCTATTTTAGTAGTAACGAAAATAGGAAAATACCTGTTGAGTGAAGGAAAAAACCTAAGTCTCTGATTCAAGAATGGGCTTGTCACACCTTACCTGTAACAATTTCAAATTTAATCCTATTATGGTGCAAAACTTGTGTATCACTGCATTTCAGGACCTCTTTCTCCTGAGTCCCCCAGGGAGGTCCACAGGCCCAGGCAGGCTCCTCTCAAGCCGGCCCTTCCTCTGCTGCAGGCCCCTGGGGCCACCCCAACCTCCCCTCCTATCCAGCATGGTCTCGGCCTATCTGGGTGGCGCAGTTTCTCTTCCCTTCGAGACGGGCTCTGAGAAGCCAGTCTCCTTCCTTCCACACTGCCTTGCTGCCCTTGAAGGAAAGTTCATAGGCCCTCTTCATTACTAGACTTTAATGCTCACCATTACAAGAGAAAAGTCAAGATTTAAGGGGAAAACATGAGGAAGTTAAATAGAAGTGTACAAATCTGACAGTCCTGGATCTTGGTCTAGATGCATCTGAAAATCTACAAATAACAGGAAACTTTCTTCCAAGGTTGGGTACAAGCTCCTGGTGCCTGGCCCAGAACCACTAAAACCCACGTAAATTCTGAAGTGATACAAGTCAGTACTTAAAAGAACTTCCTCAGTCTTCCAATGGTTGTGCTCTAGTTCATTTACGGATGAACCATATGACAAGTATTTGAGCTGTTCCCAATCTTTCGCTCACACAAGCAATGCTGATATGAATAATCTTCACACAGGTGCAGGCCTGTCTGCTCTCGCCTGTTTTCTGATGGGCTAGCAGCAGCCACAGCCACACCATCTACCAAGAACCCAAGTCCTGGAGCATCCCTACAGAGTGTTGCTTTCTTCAGCCTGTTCCCGCGAAGAGGGATGGAATAAGGTGATTGAAACAGACGTCTCTCATCCGTTGAACTTGCTATTATTCTTCTAGAAACAGTTACGCAGTAATATCTCTGTAAGGTTATTAGTATCCTGCCGAGGAAATAATGCCAATTGGCCACAAAATGGGGCAATACAGAGCTTTATTGGGGGTTGCGCACCCGGGCGAGGTTCTCCAGTCCAGAGGTTGGGGGCCGAGGAAGTCACGCCCAAGCCTAAGAGGGGAAAGAATTTTATACATGCGGTCGACGTATCATTGCTCAGTCCTCTTTAGGCGCGAGTTGCCATGGTTTTTCCCGCAGCTCCAGTCATCTTCATCTGACGTCAGCCAGTTTTTCGCAGGCTTCAGCCCCTGGCGGCCATCTTATCTCACCACTCCCGACCTAACAATCTCTACATGTTGTTATCATGTCTCTAAATGAAAGGACACAGGAGACGAGAAATGTGAAGCCATGCTTTATCATCAAGAATTCTCCAGGTTCGTTTCCTGGCCAACCAGGGCCGAATCCGCAATTGCTGGATAGATATCTCTCGCCCACTCTCCCTCCTGAGGTCTTGGCCAGTATGTTCAACTCTCTTTGACTGTGAGTGCTGCCCGGCTGGTACCTCATGCCTAGCATGTCCTGTTATGTTTGTAGTCTCGGGACTGGTGCAGGAACATTAATGCGATTGCTCAGCCCAGATATGTCGGAGTTACCCTTTGCTTGACTCAAAGCTTCCTCCCTCACCCTCTTCCTGGAAATATTTGGGGGGCAGAGACTGTATCTTGTTATGGGTGTACCCCTAGCTCCTAATTCAGTGCCTGTAAACTGCTTGTTGGATAAATGAATAAACGTATAAAAGATTCCTCCTTTTTTCTCACTTCAGAGGAATGGCTGAAACCACCGTGCAGGTGGACTTTGAAACAGGACAGAAAATCCCTGTCTTCAGGCTGGATGCCAATTCATTGGGCAGAAGGAAGCGAGTGAGGATGGCAAGAGGCTACTGAGGCTGACCGGCCTAGGAAAGAGGAGGCTAAGGCCCGAGACGGGCCATCAACAGGGCACAACTTGTATACGCCAGCTTCTATATTGTCACCTGTGTCTCGCCTCTCCCCGGTTGGATTTTCTGTCTTTTCCATTCGTGTTATCTGCAGAAATTTGCAAATGATCATTGATATAAACAGATGAGGTAAAGGAGTATGTGGGTATGAAAAGACATAAAAGCAGCATCAACAATGAGAGCCCTGCAACGTGCCCCTCCCGCTTCTAGGAACACCACCCCCACGCCCACCAGCACCAGTAGTAACTGCCAATATCTGACTGCTGGGCATGTGGCTGAGAGTCAGGCACTCATTAGGTCATTCAGTCTTCCCAAGCCTGTGACACCGTAAAGAAAGGTAAGGAGGGTGACAATCGCCACTTTGTAGGAAACCCCACCCCCTTTAAAGAAAACCTGCCCTGAACACTTCGTTATGACTCCCAATTCAGGAGTGATGCGGTAAAACTCCATATAAATGCGGATTACTGTGTTTGTAAATCATAAAGTCAGAAGGTTTGTTGTTTGTTTTACTCCTAGAAACACAGCTTTGACTTACTGCTGTAACTTGCCGAAGCATAGGCTGGGGGCTGAGTAAGAAGTAAGGGCCACTGGTAGGGGTACAGGCTCCGAGGACAGGGAAGATGGCTGGGGAGCGTCCTCCACGAGGGCTTTCCTTCCAAGAGCAGAGTCTAAGAGGGGTGACTATGCATCCTGGCTTCAGTTGAGTGGAGGCTTCATCCCCAGGGTAGAGCTGCTTCGCGGACTTCTCCATCGGGAAATTCTGCGAGGGGGACCCCCACCATCCTCCTGTCTGCCGAGGAGCCCTGGAGGCTGCACAGACCTGCCTGGTCACCCTTCTAGGGGGCCCCTGCTTAGGGCAACACTACGTATGGAGAGGGTGCTCCTTTTTCTTCCTAGTCGACTCTGCTTCTGTGAGAAGCAGGGGAAAGGTGTTAGGAAGAAATAATCAACACAGTTTTAAAGAAGCCACAGGCCCCTGTTCTTGGTTTGTTTTAAGGAACCTTGGAGTAAAACTGTCCACTGGGGCTGCAGAGGAAGGCTAAGCAACTCTACACAGAGTTTTGAAATTTAAATCCAAGACTATGTGATGGTGCCCTTTAGTTTCCCAAGTAGGTGAAAGAAAGGAGGGGTGTGTTGCAAAAATATTCATAGGCCGTAAAGTTCAATGGTTGTTTGTTAGTAATGATTGTAAGCTCATAGTTCAAAATATCCGTGTCTCAGAAAATTGGTTTCTACTGTAGTTTGTGGTGAAATATTATATTATAATACTAAATGTTATACACACAAACATATAGCCTACATATAAATATTCATATATTTGGAGTCCTAGTAGTAACAGCGACTACAATGTCATAAATAATATATATAACTAATAATATTATATAACTCATGAACACGGTTCTTCTGATAGAACCTGAAGAAAAGGCAATTTTGGTCAAATGGTCACTGTTTAACTCTTAAATAAAAACGAGTAGCCATTTGGCCCCAGCCTCACTATTCAGTGAGAGAGAAGCAGGTACAATCACTCCTGTTGGAAACACGAGGGTGATTTATTGTCATAACTTGATAAAGAGGCGACAAGACAGAACAAGCAAGCTATGCTTTTACGGACAAAGGCGAAATGCGGAGGCTCTAAGTGGGGTCCCCCCTGAGTGCTCACTTTGCCCCCAGGATTCTTGCAATAAGGCCTTTTCTTCTCTGAGGTCTCAGACATTAAGAAGCAACAAGTAAGCAGTGGAAAGCATGAGACCCAGAAGGCCCGGAATTCACGGCACCGAGTCCCACACACACCCCCCGTGCACTCCAGGTGAGGGGCAAATGCTCGAGCATGTACACATACAGGCACGAGATGGAGCAGATGCCAGGCGGGGAGAGAGAGGAATCTGACTTTCGTTTCACACAGCTCTGGTTGCAACCATATTTTACACAGTGGGAACTACGAGAGAGGGCAAAGACAAAGGGAAAAGATAAAGAAAACTGGGGAGAAGTGAAGGCAAAAAGGAGAAAGGGAAGTTTATTCCGCAGGTTGGAGCCTCCTCCTGGCCACCTGGCTGGCCCCTCCCAGCCTCTGCTCACCCTCAGCTGGCTCTCGCGTCTTTCCTTGCCACCACAGCCCGTTGATTCGGTGTGATCTTGACGGTTGCTACCACCGCCATCACCGCTGCTAGCTACTATTTGCTGAAGCTTAGTTTGAGCTAGGCGCTGTGCCAAATGTTTTACCTCCACCTCCCAACGCTGTGAGGTTGGTGTTGTTACTAATTCCATTTCACAGGCCAGAAACAGAATCTCTGCAAGGTTAATAACTCAGCGGCCAAACTCACTGAGCTACCAAAATTGTGCTATCAGGCAATGAACCTAGTGGACCGTTTAAGTCCCAAAGCTGTTGCTTTTGGTCAGCAAAGTGAAAAGTAAGATGGTATCGAATGAACGAGAACACATATATTGCACTTAATATATATATCTGGCAGTTAATTCTGACAACAATCATTATTCCCATTTAACAGAAGAAGAAACAGAGGCTCTGAGAGGTTAAGTAACTTATCCAAAGCGGCACAGTTTAGTACAAGAACTCAGGTTCCCTCTGACTGCAAAGCCCATATTCTTTCTTATTCTTCCTTCCCAAAGGAATTCTCAAGAATGTCACCGATGGAACTGAATAATTAAAGATGTCTCCTATAGATAGTTTTACTTCTGCACATCCAAACCACACGAACATGATAAAATGAACTCCCAGGAGGTCACAGGAACTGAAAGTCTATCAAAGACTGCTCGCAAGGAAACCACCGCACAGCTTCATTTGGTCAATTCTTCCATTTCAATTCATTGTATTTTCTAAGGTTCAAAGAAAAAGATGGGAGACAGAAACCTGTTGTTATGCTTCATAAGTAGGATTCACAAAATGATGGATCCTTCTGGTTATTCTGTGTCAAGTCACCTGAGTCAGAGCTTGTCCCTCTGGTGGTAGGAGAGAGGTGAGTGAATGTGGGAGGAAGCTACGGGGGCCACAGACCAGGAAAGAGGCTGGAATCCAAACTCTCATTTTATTCATGGAAAGATGAAAACTCCAAGAGGCTGAGTGAGCGCGAACTTAATGGTAGAGCTGAGGGTAGAAACCTGAGTTTTCTGATTCTTAAACCGGCGTTCTTTCCATGATAGGAACCAGGAATCACTTTTGGGTATGTTCGTGTTCCCTCCCCCTTTGACCCAGAGACGGGGTAAACATGAGAAAGCTCAAAGAAGCATTTTAACTCATCACAATCAAGTGATTCTGGAAAGAGGTGAAGAAGGTAACTGCAGAGGCTGGAATTAGCAGAGCACAGGAAAAGATAAGGTCTTATCTAAAGCAATTAGAGTAAGCAGGCAATTAAAGGCTTTTGTTACTTGTAGGACAATGAATACTCTGAAACAGCAAGCTTTTTGAAATCCGTGGCCAAATTAGAACCTAGAAGTGAGGTCGGCTAACCTCCAAGCAAAGGTTCAGTAAGAGATGAAAGGTATTTGTTTTTATACTTGACTTGGTAGGAAAAAGCAAAAAAGAACGTGAAACAAGATGTCAGCTGGGGTCCTCTGAGTCCAATTCCAGGGCTGGTGAGCCCAAGCCCACCCCCAAGCCCAAGACAATTTTGTGAATTGTCCCAAGGGGCTTTTGTCTTCCCAGCCTTTTAGACTTCAGAGATCTTGCGTCTGTGTGTAAATTGAATAGAATTTACTGTAGGGACAGAAGGCAGGGTTTACTTCCCAGCAATCGCAAATACATTTGATCGGAATGGGTGGTATTACTGTCTAACACCTTCCCGGTCTCTCCCCTACCTCATCTCAGCTTCTTGCCCTCAGACCCGCTTCTCTCTCCTCTTTCCTCCCCTGTTCACCCCCCCCCCCCTTCCTGTGCTGGAGCAGAAACAACAAGCTTCCCTAAGCTCCAGCAGAGCAGGTTCCCCCTCCTCTGGTGGAGGTGCCCCATAACATCCAAGCCCGCAAGGCGTCATCTTTCTCTACCAGCTCATCAACAGCTTTCCCCCAAGGAGACAGCTCCCTCCTCACCCTGCCCGAAGAGGAATTGTGGGGCCAGCTGTTATGATTTCAAAAAATTTTTTTTCACACCTTTATATGAGATGGGAAAATCTCTGGAGTTTAATTAAAATGGTACCTAGTTCTACTATGGTGTTTATATTTTTAAATCATTTTGTTCTGTGTGGAATTTTATAATAACTAATAGTTGGGCATTTCTTGATATTTACAGAATTTCCATAAACAATGCTCAAAATTGCAAGGCATTCGCGAGAAGAGCTAGACTTTTTTCCCATCTTCCATCAGTGACGGAGACAACAAAAGGTGCTTCAATGGAGCAGCTGTAACCAGGCAGCACAAGAATTGAAAACCTACGAGGAAATCTGGTACCCTTTTCAGGGGCGGGCTCTGCAAACTCAAACCTATTAGATAATAGACAACATCATATAAGCTCACAACAGTACACGTAGATTTGAAACTGCTTCCCTAAGAAGGTTTCTCCTTTTAGAGAGAAGGCTCATACTGGAAGGCTCTCAGTCATGACCAGTAAAAAGTGAAGGTGGTCCCAGGGGCCTAAAAGCTGCAGCCCTGAAGAGACAGCCTAAGGAATACTCTTTGTGCTTTTACAGGCTTGTGCTTTTTTTTCCTCTTCCAGTCCTTCCATTCACAAAGCTCTAACTTCTCCAAGTATCACTTGCTCCATTTCCTGTTTTCAAGAAACAAGGAATACTCAAGTGCGCAGATCTCAGGGCCCTCTTGGGCCGGCTTTGGGGGTCTGTCCCTCTCGTCCTTGCCTGCTTCCTTTTTTCTAGATCCCCCTGAAATCTTCCTAGACAAACCTGTCTGAATGATACGAGAACTTTCTAACAAATGAATATGTGATTTTTCCCATTGCAATTAATTGCACCTCAGCTACATCTACCAAACTCTACAGCTGCAGTGGTCAGAGTTTGATTTTCTCCCAACTCTCCTCAGGTCCCCCTTACTGCATTTCCTCCATACCCATTTCCTCTTCTCTCAGGCCCCACATCCAGCATTTTTTCATTTTCTCAATCATTTTGCATCACTTAGGTGGTTGCTTACTTCCTAGGATGTAGTGGCCTAGAGTGAGGGCAAACTGCCACCTCCTGGAGAGACGGCCTTAGCCACACTCAGCCTGCGGCCCTCACCCAGTCAAAGATCATCGCTTACTTCTCGAAGGTTTAGTTATGCCTTATGCTTCTTAGCAAAACTACGAAGCATAAATAGTGATCGTAATCATTTATCTAACAACACAAGTAGATCAATATAGTCACGCACTTCATTTATCAATACCATCATTGTTCAATTTGCCCTGGTTTCCCTTTCAGCTTTAATTAGCAGCAACTTAAAAAATTTTAATTTATAACAAATATTTTAACTCAAACAAGCCCTGCTAGTACGTGACAGATGGTCAATGTCAAAAGCCCAGAGAGGCTTCTGTTAGCCTTTGATTTCCATTGTTGTGGTTGTTTTGTTTCTTAAGCTAGAGAAATGTTTGTCTGTGCTGCTAATTTGTAAGCATGCAACACCATCAACTTGTATCGCCCTTCAATTCCCTGATCTCCCCAGATTTCTCTTCTACTCCTGGCTGAGGAGGAGCGGGGAGACCAGACAGAAGCATGCCTGAATGGCCTGTGTGGTAAGCCTCATAAAGTTATTTTTCTCAATTAATGGTTTTCACTGACAATTTTACTGCTCTACTTTAAGCTTCCCCATTCTCTTGGGCATTTGTGCATCTGCCTGTGATAAGCCTCATCCAGTCCCACAAAATTGGTCCCTCAGAATACAAACTGCCCTATTTGAAAAGCTTATTTCTCTCTCTTTTTTTTTGGATCATGGTAATACTTGAAAATAAATTTAAACAGAAAGTAATAGGGCTTTAAAGCAGAGCTACCAAAGTGATTTATTCATGAGTACATACTTTTTCTTCTCCCAATGGATACCCATTTTATATTAATTTTTCTTGAGTGTGTATCCTCAGTTTTTTTCTAAATCTTTAATAATAATATAAATGTTTTATTTCACCTTTATTTCCTCCTGCTTTGCACCAAAGACTCATATGTGCTAAGAGGGATCCACAGGGGGTCTAGAACCACAGTTTGGAAAATCGCTATGAGATGATAATGCTTTCTAGACACAATTACTGACTTTATTAGGTAGTTAATTAGCTGTTTTTCTCATTAGGGAAAGAAAAGTTCTGAATTCACTTTTTCTGAAGTTACTTGAAATGCACTTTTATAATCATACTCCACTGGTGGCTGGAAAACTATAGAAAGCATCCCTTTTTCTTAGGTCAGTGGAACCTTCACTCTATAGGTAAGGAATTTCTGTAGAGAAATTTCTAGAACTCTCCCCACCAAAGCCACAAAGGACTCAGCAGAAGAAAGAACCAAATGATAATAATGCTCCCTTTATATTATATAGTTCTCAAAGCAGATTCATACACATCAGTTCATCTAGTCATTTTTTAAAAAACAGATGAGCGAACAGGGGCTCAGTGAGATTAAATAAAGGCTGCCTTCAAGGTCACACAGCTTGTCAGTTTCAGAGACTAGGATTTAAATCACCACTTAATGATTCTGATTAAAAACAACAAATTCAGTTTCGCAAACAGGATTAGACACCCAGCGATTTTCATTAACATTATCGTGGGGAATCTTTGGAAAGCAATACTCACCAGCGACTGTGCTTTTCTTAGCTTAGATCTGTCCTGCAATTTATTTTTCTTATCATGTGTCTGCCGGCTGGAATCCGGGGTAATTTCATGTCTTTTCTTCCTTCTGTAAGTTGGAAAGCATTGGAAAAATTACAAATACTGATTTTAAAACTTTGTCCATTTGATTTTGTTGCTCCTATGGTTTAAAAGATTTTCTTTACCCAACTGGAAACAAGCTAAGTTTCAATAGCAAACTGGCTGAATAAACTCCGGCACATCCACACAGTGGGGTGTTATAAGATGTAAAAAGAGAGGCAGAATGTATATACAGATGTGGAGTGATTTCCAGGATGTATTGTGACATAAAGAAAAGAAAAGTGGATAAAGTAGTACATATTACATGCTACTATTTATTTTAAAAAGGATATGTATGTGTGTATTTGTTTGTTTTTTTCAAATGGAAGGATTACACCATAACATTCTGAAAAATAGGATTCCCATGTGACCCAACAAGGCACAAGCAACAGCATGGAAGGGTAGGAACAGAAGCTAGACTCCTCCACACGTGTTTTGCTTTGTTTATTTGACTTTGGAACCATCTCACTTTTTCTCAAAATTATAAAATTAAATGAAGGCTGAGAATTCCTGAAACCTGAAACCAAAGTGAAACAGATGACCTTGTCTATTGATTTGGTGGCATTAACACACACAGAAGAATTACTTCATGGGACTTTAACACAGTAATTTGAATATTCTTGGTAGAATATACCCTAAGGACAAAAACAGAGGCAAAGGAATCTTACATTGTTTTCATTAACCCTACTCTTTGTATTAATATTAGTATTTGTTTTCTAGCATTATTATATATATTGGGATAAAGTAGGGATGAACAAACCATAGCCCAGAGGTCAACTGCAGCCTGATGCTTATTTTTGTAAATAAAGTTTTGTTAGAACATAGTCATGCTTACTTTTTGCATATTGTCTGTGGCTATTTTCAGGCTTCAGCGGGAGAGTTAAGCAGTTGTGATATATATTCTACAAAGCCTAACATATTTGCTATCTGGCCCTTTCCAGAAAAAGTTCACTTAAAATAATGGATCTAGGCAATGATTGTCAATGGCCACTAATATCACAAAAAAAAGAGAGACGAGAAATTGTGTGCCTCGTGATGGGAATACAGGACCACTATGCATATACTCAAGCCTCTAGGTCTTACCACCAGCACAGCCAAACACAGGAGATAGAGCAACATGTGATGTTGGGAGTACAATCAGCAAAGTTCAGAAGGTGAGAAGCTTTACAGGACAAATGATCTGATTTCCATCACAAAATAGTTACAAGAGAAAGAATGGAAGGAAGGAAAGAGGGAGGGAAGGAAGGAAGGAAGGAGGGAAGGAGGGAAGGAAGGCAGGCCTATGGATTAAAAAAAAAAAGACTTAAGTGACACATGGACCACATGCAATATGTAGACCTTATTTTGAACCTGACTAAACAAACCAACTGTTTAAAATATCAAAAACTTGTAAGACATTCAAGGAAATCAGATAACTGACTTGATATTTAATTGATTCTATTAAGAAATAATTCATTGCCTTAGATGTGATATGGTATCAAGCTATGATTTTTAGACAGAGTCTGTTTTTAAGGATATGAACTGAAATATGTATAAATGAAAAAATATGACATTTGGATTTGTCTCAAAAATAACCTGGGAAAGAGCAGAGTAGGCAAGGAATAAGTGGAACCAGACTGGTCATGGGCTGAAACCTGTTCATGCTGATGATGGTAACAATGTCTTCTATTCGCTCTACTTTTGTACATACTTGAACTTCCAGTATAAAGCTTTATTTTAAAAGATCAGCTTTGCTGGATATTTATTGTTGCTTAATTTTCAAAAATTTCCCAGAAGGTGAGAAGCTTTACAGGATAAATGTAGAGTTTTAAACATACAGAATAGTTGAAAGAACAATACAGTGATTATCCATATATTCTCCAACTACATTCAATATTATCAAATATTGATAATATTTTGCTACTTTTGCTTTAACTATCTGTATGCATAGCTACATATATGTACACACACACAATACTATACATCTGTGTGTCACACCATAAGAAAGTAAATTGCAGACGCTTCACCCCTAAATACTTTAACACTCATCTCCTAAGATAAAGACATTTGCCAACCTAACCACACTAGTATCATCATACCTTAGAAAATGAATAATAATTATTTAAAATCATTTACTACCCAATCTATATCAAATTGTCCTAAGAATGGTACTGAAGTCTTCCTTTTTTTGAACCAGAATCCTATCTAGATTCAAACCAAATTTGTTATGTCTCCTGTGTCCTAGAATACTTTTCCTACCTCTTTTTTTCCCCCATGACACTGACGGCATCAAGAATCTGGCCTATTTTGGTGAATAAAGCCCATGACCTAGGTATTATTATTATTGCCACTTTACAGATGTGGAAACTGAGGCACAGAGAGATTAAGGGAGCTCCTGGGGTACAAGCTGAAAGTGTGGGAGCCTGGATTTGAACCCAAGCAGAAGGGCTCCAGAACCAGTACACTGTCCCCATTTTATGCAGCCTTGATGTTAATCTGTTGGGGATATAATCTAAAAATGTGGCAGATGTATTAAAACATTCTCAAGAATTTCAAAATTTGTTTCCTTAATTTCTTGTTTATCTGTTGTGTGTGCGTGCTTGTTTTAACAAAGGAACGGATACATATGTATACATAGACATAGGTCTCTCTTTCTTTTCTTTCTATGCCGTGGGTGGCATTATTACAGATACTCCCAAAATTTGCTTTTCTCATTTAACAAGGTACCCTGAAAATCATTCCTTATCTGTTGTTCATAGAGGTCTTCCTCATTCACTTTTACAGTTGCCTAGTGCTCCACTGTGTGAATGGACCGTACATAATTTATCCAGCAAACACTCACCTATGTATGAGCATTTCCATTATTTCCAATGTATTTTTTTTTTTTAATTTTATTCACTTATTCTTAGAGAGAGAGGAAGGGAGGGAGAAGGAGAGAAACATCAATGCTTGAGAGATACATGATCGGTTGCCTCTTGTGTGCCCCCCACTGAGAGCCCAACCCGCAACCCAGGCATGTGCCCCGACTGGGAATCAAACCGGCAACCCTTCGGTTCACAGGGTGGCGCCCAATCCACTGAGCCACACCAGCCAGGGCCCAATGTGTTAAAATCATAAAAAATGCTGCAATAAATATCCTTCTGCGGATGTACTTTTGGTATTTCCAACATTGATTTTTAGATATAGGGTTGCTGAGTAAAAATGTAAATGCATACGTATTTGTACTGGATATTGTCAAATTTCCCTTCATAAATTCTGTGCCAATTTATATTCTCCCCAGCAATGAGTAAATTCTCTCAGCGTTTGCTCACAGCCTCCCCAACAAAACATATCGTCAAACTTTAAAGTTTTGCCCATCAGAGAGTTGAAAGTAAGATATCTTGTAACTGTGTAAAAATCGACCCTGGAAGGAGAAACCAAAAACTAATGAGATTTGCTCATGGGAATGGGGTGGGAGTAAGATAATAGGGCAGGAATGGCGCTGAAGAGCCGCCATTCCCGGGCGTGGTATACCTTTCCAACACGTTTTGTACACTTCCATGTAGGCTTAACTTTAGAACCACGTAATCTACCCACAGTGAAGGAGGTGTTCACCTCCCCACATAACTTTTTTTAAAAAATTTTTCTTTATTTTTAAATTTTTATTTTAATTGTTTTTCTTGTACAGTTTTCTGTCTTTTACTCCCATCCCAGCCCACTGCCCCAGCCCTCCCCGCCCACATAACTTCGGAACACAGTATTTGCTCAGGCTGAAGGCAAAGAGAGCCATGAGCAAATATTGAATTCTAGTTTGTAAATTTGTTTTTAAAATGGTATGATATATTACTTTCAGAATTTGGAAGTGAATATATACTCTGTGTATTGATATATTATGTGATCTATAATACAATTTTTATATAAAATTTTATACGTACATATAACATATCAAAATTATATGCGCATATACAGTTGACTCTTGAACAACATGGGTTTGAACTGTGCTGGTCCACTTGTACGTGAATTTATTTTCACTAAATACAGTCAGCCTTTCATATCCACGGGTTCCCCACTCATGGATCCAACCACCCACACACTGAGAACAGTATTTTCGCATTCCCAACCACAGGTGGGAAACAGTTTTCGATCCACAGTTGGTTGAATCCATGGATGTGAAGGGACAGCTGTAGTTAATTTTTTGAGGAGTCAAAATTTATACAGTATGTAGATTTGAAGTGCATGGGGGTTGGTGCCCCTACAGCTGGAGGTGTTCAAGGGTGAACTGTACTATGTATAATATATATGATATATAATCTACATATAGTAAACAATAAATAAATGAGAGCCAGGTTTCTCAGTCAGAGCAGGAGGCACATATGTGGAAAAAGGAAAAGACAAGAATCAACCCTATGGTGCTGGATTGAAATTTGAAGTGTTAAAATACTTTTAAAAGCTCTGGCTGGGTAGCTCAGTTGGTTAGAGTGTCATCCCCAATATGCCAAGGTTGCAGGTTCGATCCCTGGTCAGGGCATATCAGCAGTCAACTAATGAATGCAAAAATAAGTGGAACAACAAATTGATGTCTCTCTTTCTCTGTCTCTTCCCCCCTTCCTCTCTCTCAAATTAATAAAACATTTTTAATATTAAAAGAAGCTGTAATGTTAAATTGTTACAGCTATGAAATACAAATAAATCCTAATGAGCAAGGCTCATTTAGCAATAACAAACAGTTCCTTTACTTTTTGATTACTTTTTAATTCTATGTATGGAAAAGCACTTGCATTTTCACAGTAAGTTCTACTTTCATTGCTTCATATGTTGAAGTGCGAGCAAATTTTTTCTAAAAGCAAACAAATGAAGAAAGGCACGGAGCTTCTCACCCTCGCCAAATCTGCTCGGTAGGGTCACAATTGTCCAGGTAATTGAAGCGAATGATATCGGTTGGATGCTTGTCAGAGGATCTCCAGGGTGGGAGTTCTTTCTCCCCTGGGTGATTCTTCTTTCTTAAAGAGGAAGAAGGTCGGAAGGTTGATGAAGGAGATTGCTTTTCCTCTGAAGAACTGCCTGTGACTGGCTGAACATCAACAATCACAAACCCATCTTTTGGAGGTGTCTAGAGGAAGAAAATAAATTATTTCTGTTCTTAACATGCTGGAATAACAACAACAACAAAACAAAGACTATCATCATCGTCATCGCCATGATGGCACCGGTAATGGTGACAATGATTACAGCAGCCATTAGCCCGGGAGAACTCGCTGTGTGTGTGCCAGTCACTGTCTCAGGGAGCTTTCATGCATTATTGTATTTAGCCTTCATGGTAACTTGAAAGATAAATACTAGTCCTATTTTAAAGAAGAGGAAACTGACCCTTGCTGGGTTGCTGCGTTGGTTGGAACATCCATCATCCCATATACCAAAAGGTTGTGAGTTCGATCCCCAGTCAGGGTGCTTGCAGGAGGCAACTGATTAAGGTTTCTTTCACTCTCTCCCTGCCCCCTCCTTTCCCTCCAAAATCAATAAATATATCATCAGATGAGGATTAAAAAATAATAAAAATAAAGGAGAGGAAACTGAACACAGGATAAACCAATTAATTGGCTTAATACTATATAACTACAAGACACAGAGTCAGAATTTGAACCCAGGACTGCCTTGCTTCAAATCCACACACTGAACCTCTCTATCCTCTGCTGCTACCTCCTCTCCTGCATCATTTATAGTTTCTCCACAATTGCAAATAATTTATCCATACAAATGTATACATTCAAAAAAAGCACTCCAGTCCTAATTACCTATAACTCGTATAGATAATTTCAAGTTATATAGGGGTAATCTATAGATTGTATCAATTATCAAAACCTCATCCATTCACCCCAAATACTTTTGCTTTAATTTTCCAAATTGAATGTCTATTTGTGTGTGTGTGAAATTCATAAGGTTTTTATGTGGTTGTAGCCTAAGGGAAATGGTATTGGTATGTTGAGAAGCCATTAAAAGCTTACTTTCTGTTCTTTAAGAGATTAGGGAAGCTTTGCTTGATGAATTGGTTTGCTTGAATTGCTTGTGAAAATTAAGAAATTCCCCAGGCCCTCGAAGCAGAATCAGTTAGTTTCTTATTATTGTTTCAATGGCACCTTGTGTATATCTCTATTACAGCAGAGCACTTAGTACTCATTCGCTGGTCTGTGCCTAGGCCACTACACTCGAAAGCACAGTTAGGATCATTGCACTCACAGCACGCAGCACATGACAGTTTTTAAAAATATTGATTCATTTAGTGGATGATTGGAATCTGGCAGATGAAGAAGACAGTCAATATTTATATAAGTGATAGCTCATTATTGGTTTACTATTCGATAGTTTCTGCAGGTCTCATTTAGAATAGACATTCATTTCACTCCTCTGAGCTTATATTGCATGAAATCTGTCTGCTTTTGTGGGTGGAAGTCTAGTTTAATGCTACTGGGGTCCTGGCTGGGTGGTCTGGCCAGGTGGTTCAGTCAGTTGGAACATTGTCCGGGTGGGTGTGGGTGTGACCCCCGGTTGAGGCAGACACCACAATTGCTGATTTCATCTCCAGTCGGGGCGCGTATGAGAGGCAACCAACTGATGTGTCTCTCTCACATCCATGTTTCTCTCTCCCTTCCTCTCTCTCTAAAATCAATAAATATATCCTCACATGAGGATTTTTTGAAAAGTATTAAAAAATACTACTGGGAACAAAAATATATGATAATAAAAATCAATTTCAGGGGCAAAACTTAAGGGATAAATGATAGTAATTACATATAAATAAACATCATTAATTCTGAAAAATATAAAATGCTTGACACTTTAACGTAATAGGTTATAATGAAAACTATGACGACTCTTCTGTGTTAAATAAACAAAATTTTTGTTCACTTAGTCTTTTTGAGAATTTTTAAATCATGAACGTATGCTGATTTTTTTGTTAAGTACTTTTGTTTGCCTGTATTGAAATTTTCACAAATCTTATTTTTTTTGTTCTGTGATTGACACTGATTGATTTTTTTTAACGCTTCACAAATTTGCATGTCATCCTTGCACACAGGCTGTGCTAATCTCTGTATCATTCCAAGTTTAGTTCACATGCCGCCAAAATGAGCACAGTTGATTTCTGAACATCATGCCAACCTTACTCTCCTTGGATACAATCCCATTTCATCATCATGTATCATGTTTCTGAATTTAACTGGCTCATATTTTGAAAGAATTTTTATGTCTGTATTCATGAGGAAATTGACCTGTGGTCTTGGTTTGTTTCTTGTAAAATCTTTTATCTTCCTTTATTTTCTGAAAGTATTTATATAAAAATAAAATTGGTATCTCTTCCTTAAATGTGGGATAAAATTCACCAATGAAGCTATCAGGGTCTGAAGTTTTGTGAAAAGTTTTAAAATTAGGAATTCAATTCAATTTTGAACTGGTAAAGATTGGTTCATGTTTTCTATGTCTTATTGAGACTTTCGGTAATTTGCGTTTCCAAGGATTGTCCATTTCATCTAAGCTGTTGAATGTAGGGACATGGGATTGTTCATAATACTCTCTCATTATCCTTTAATATCTGCAGGATCTGTAGTGATGCCTCCCTCTTTCACCCGTTACTAGTAATTTATATGTTCTCTCTTTTTTCCTTGATTAGTCTAGCTAGAAATTTATTGATTTTATTTATGTCTTCAAAAAAGCAGCTCTGGTTTCATTGATTTTTCTCTATGGTTTTTCTGTTTTCAACTTCATTGATTTCAGCTCTTTATTATTTCTTCCTTCTATCTACTTTGGGTTTAACTTACTCTTCTTTTTCTAGATGAAGTCTTTTTGAAATTACGTGTCTTGGAGCAGACAGGGTGGCCTCACAGACCATTATAAAGATCATTCTAGTCCAGTCCTCTCACTTTAAGGTTGGGGTGACTAGTATTAACCACTACCATCTGCTTTAAAAATGTTTTCATGCCAGGTGCAAAGTATTGGGGGGAAGGAGTTGTGATGGTGCCTGAGGGAAGGTAAATTACGCTCCACTCTGGTGTTTGCCTGTGTGCAGCATCACTGAACGCTCTCCCAGGGCACAATCATTCTGTGCAGCATGACAGTTGACTTTAAAACCATAGTCAGACAACTTTATTAATGCTCATCAGGTGGCTTTGTAACTTGAGTCTCTCTGACTGAGAAATAGAATTATTAGTTGATTTTATTAACCTTTGTCTTTCCAATTTAGGTTTATTTCTTTAACAGAAAAACTCAAGTTTAATACAACAAAGTAGTCCTTTCAGAAATATAATATTAAGCAAAGAGGTGAACATTTTTTTGCCTTAGGACTAATCGCTATTTTAAATATAGCTATGCAGAAATGTTTTTTGGAAAACAGTTATTGCTGAAGACAAAGCACTGAAATCAATTTTATATATACTACTCAGAACCTCTTTTCATTCTACAGGTGGGCTAATCAATCACCTTTCTCTCCTCTGCCCCAGAATAGCTCAAGCTTCAGGTACTGAATGCCATTCCCACTCACAACTGAGAATGAAATTCAAGAAAAGTCTTATGACAAATGATGTCATAGCTATGGTAATTTTGAAACTATTCCATCACTGCAGTTTAAAATGATTTTAAAGAAATCCTCGAACCAAAAGGTCGCCAGTTCAATCCCCAGTCAGGTCACATGCCTGGGTTGTGAGCCAGGTCCCCAGTGGGGGCCATGTGAGAGGCAACCACACATTGATGTTTCTGTCTCTCTTTCTCCCTCCCTTCCCCTCTCTCTAAAAATAAATAAATAAAATCTTTAAAAAAAAAAAGAGATCCTCATGGAGTACACCAATTACTGAAATCAGAGAGACTACTTTTTATTATTGCAATTGTGACAATATTAATTATGCATAGTTTATTACTATATTAAATGTAGATGGATTCTACTTTCAGAAAACACAATAAAACTAACTTAACTGAGCAGTTGAGAAAATGACTATTCATATTTCAAGAGGATTCTTCGATTTTAAAAGGATTCACTGCAGCTTTTTCATAGAATATGATACCCCTGTGGTTTTAAAAATCATTTAAAAATTTAATTTACACATAATTTTTCAGGAACTCATTTATTGTACAAAATGATGCACAACTCTGCATGTGTACAGACCATGTCATAAATAAAAGGCTCATAATAATTTCCCATAAGCTACCTAATTAACTATGACTATAATAATAAGTATAAACATTGGTTATAATGTATAGAAAGCCACCAGAAAAAATATTCTTGTATTATTTACTTTTTATGATTATATGTAACTGCATTACATTGGTAGTTTCTAGCTTTTTTTAAAAGATTTTATTTATTTATTTATTTTTAGAGAGGGGAAGGGAGGGAGAAAGAGAGGGAGAGAAACATCAATGTGTGGTTGCCTTTCATGCACCCCTAACTGGGGACCTGGCCCACAACCCAGGCATGTGCCCCGAACTGGGAATTGAACCAGCAACCCTTTGGTTTTCAGGCTGACACTCAATGTACTGAGCCACACCAGCCAGGGAAGTAGTTTGTAGCTTAAAAAGAACTTTAATATGCCCCTCATGCCCTTCCCTAATTATGAATTTGTTGGAAAACCTTTCTTTATAAATGATACAAAAATAAACTTCAGCTGACCTGGAAGAATCACAGGAAATTTGAATTAGTAAAGCAGAATCTGATGATCCATACATAACAAATATACTTCCCATTCCCCACGGAGTCTCAGTGTCAGAACTGTCGGGGGTGTGAGTCAGGGGTGTGGAAATCCAGGAGCTGGGCACAGTGAGGAGCTCCACAGTCCTGACCTGGGTGGAAGGGGGGTGTGGGAATGTCAGACGAGGGCTCTCAACAGACATGGATATCTTGAAAAGGGCTGTGAAGTTCTCAGAAAAGCAGACTTTGGAAGTCGTGGTACACTTGCTTTGAAACAACTCCCTTCTCCAAGTTCAAGTGTGTTCACGTAGCTTTAATTCTAGAATTCCTAAAGAGCGGATGTTTGTAAGTTTGTTGTTCTTCGCCCCAAATTTACCTTAGGCTTGGTAACCTGAAGTTCTTTCACCATTTGAATGTAGTGCTTCTTCCATATTCCCTGCTCAAAGGGAGTTGGAGTGAAGTTGATGTACCAGTCAAACCGTAAACACTTAAGCATCCAGAGCTGATCCAGCTCAGTTAAGGTCTTCCAGTGCCAGCTCACCTGGGAAAACAAAACAATTGGTGTGGGGAGTGGGGGTGGGAGAGGTGGAGCTACTCAGTTCACACGTCCACTTTTGCTAGGTTTTAAGCTGTCACCCTGGACCCTAGTGACTTTTTTTATCTTTTCCTCCAATTCAGAGCTTAAAGTTACCTTCTACCTCAAGTACTTCCTACCAATGCAGAATGATTTTCTTTAAATTCTAATTCAGTATTAGAATCCGAGGCAACACATATTTATTGAGCACCTGTTCACCATCCTCATAGCAAACTAAGGAAATAAATATAATTATCACTCATATTGCAAATGAGGAAACTGAGGCTCTGACAGACTTTGGAATTTCCTGAGCGTTCCTGAATTTCACGTGAAAGTTATATGAGGGGTTATAGAAACTCAGGTCTACACAGTATTCACTCTTTTCATGGTATGCATCTACTCTCCCTCCACTCTTATGATTAAACTAAATATAAATGTTATAAACAGAACACAAACACTGATACTGCATGGTGTGTCCTATGTAGCCTTTAAGATTCTGTAGAGCCCAAAGTAGTTGCCCTTTACATTCCATTTCACACATCCAGCTTATAGCGGAAGTGACTCTATTGTGTGTGGCAGTATTTACAATAATTTATTCCACATTTTGAGTATGTCTTGCTGGAAACTAGGGTCAAGTTCATATATAAAGTTGAAACCAGGGGTCTGTGTCTTAGTTGTAAGAATTGCAAAGATGACTACTAACCTTCAAACCCAAATTTCAGCCTTGGAAATCTAGCTTCTTTTTCAAGATTAACTAATTATTACTTTTGAACACTGAAAAAAATATATATAAACAGAACACTCTAAAATGGACCTTGCCATCCATACATCCATTTATCTATCACTGCTCTTCCTACCTCTTCCATCTACCGTGAATTGATTCCCTACTAGGGTTAGCACTCTTTTATGTACTGAACATGATGCATGCAGGAGGGAAGAGGGCACAATTAGAAGAAATAAGAGGTTCAGGGCTGAAAGGAGAAAAATGGCTAGAGAATTTGATAGAGCCCCACGCAGGAACAAACGTCACATGTGCTTTGTCCAACCCAGAATGAGCACCGGCCTTAATCCCTGTGTGTTAACTAACTCAGAATTCAATGGAGAGTTGAGGTTTTGGAGGGAGGGGATGGAGAAAAAAATTTCTGAATTCTCATTCATTTCCTTTTTTTCTTCCAATCTTATTTAGACCTGGATGTTTAAACTGGGCTCCATCCTCTACCTGCCCCCGAGGGTAGATAAGGTTTTTGTTTGTTTTGGTTTTGCTTTTTGGTGTTTTTGTTTGCTTGTTTGTTTAAGGTAGAGGAATGAGGAGAATTGAAGGGTAGATAGAAACTTTCACATCTATAAATGCCTCCCACCCCATATCTTTTGTAACAGCTCTAAGCTCATTTTAGTGCAATGAATTTATTGTTTACTTTAAATCTAGATGAAGAATAACCATCTGTGTCTTTCTCACAGGCAGTACCGGGAATAAATATGATGCCAGAATTTTGCAAGATTGACATATGGTGCCCATAAATGATAGTAACAGCTATTTTAATGTTTCCCCTGAATGAAACCATTCTCATGTGGGAAACTTGGAAACTTCTGAGAAGTTTAAAGAAAAAAATACACATAACCCCATCAGTCCAAGATGACCATTATTAACAAGCTGGTAGAGCTCTTTTCTTTCTGTCTTTTCCTCTCCTTTCTCTTTCTCTCTTTATTTCTTTCATGCATGGAACAAAACTGGTAAAGTCTGTACACAATTTAAAATCATGCTTTCTTCATTTCACATATCGTAAGTATATTTAGTTCCAAATCATGTTTTCTAATAGCTGCATAGTCATTCATCAAATGGCTATATAATACTGTCATATTACTGGACATTTAGAATGCTATGCTCTTTTTATTTTTAATTTTAAAGAGAAAGAAAATGAGAGAGAGAGAGAGCAACAGCAATTTGTTGTTCCACTTATTGATGCATTCATTGGATGCTTCTTTTATGTGCCCAGAGCAGGGATTGAACCTGCAACCTTGGTGTATGGGGAGGGCACTCTAACCAACTGAGCTACCTGAACAGGGCCTGCTATGCTCTTTTTAAAAATGGTTTCATTTCAGCCCTGGTTGGTGTGGCTCAGTGGATTGAGCGCCAGCCTGTGAACCAAAGGGTCACTGGTTGGATTCCCAGTCAGGGCACATTCTTGGGTTGCAGGCCAGGTCAGGTCCCCAGTAGGGTGCGCTTGAGAGGCAACCACACACTGATGGTTCTCTCCCTTTCTCCCTCCCTTCCCCTCTATTTAAAAATAAATAAATAAAACCTTTAAAAATTTTTAAAAATGGTTTCATTTCTAGAATAAGGAATAAGTGTACATTAATACCAAATTCAAAGCCACAAAGGGGCACACAGTGAAAAAGAAGTCTCTCTGTCATCACTGTCCTCTTGCTCACTCATTTTCTCCCTGGTTATGACCATTGCTACCAGTTTCTGTGTGTCATTCCAGAAATACACCAGGCCTACATTAACAAGTATGTATGTACCCTTTTATCTTTCCAAAGTGGTAAGACAATCCTTCACCTTTGCTTTCGTCACTGATGATATATCTTGGAGATTGTTGAAATTTATTTAACCAGTCTCTTAATGGTGGACATTTCCACTGTTTCCAAACTTCTACAATTACAAAAAATGCTGCAATATTCTTACACAGATGTAATTTTGCTTTGCTTGAAGTATACCCATCAGACACATTCCAAGATATGAACCAATAGGTCAAAGGGAATATTTATTTAAAAATTTATTAGTCCCAAATTATTTTCCATGGTGGTTGTACCAATTTATCTATCAACAATAAGTGCTTTTTTCTTTATACCCTCACCAACATAGACTATTATTTAAAAATTTATCAATCTGAATCATGAAAGATGGCAGGACATAGTGAGACTAAGCATCTTACATATTTTAGAAATATCTACATTTCTTTTTGTAAACTACCTGTTTGTTTCCTTTGTTCATTTTTCTGCTGGTTTGTTGGTCTTTTTTTCTTAATATAGATTTATAAGAGATATATTTTTAAAAGATTTTATTTATTTATTTTTAGACAGAAGGGAAGGGAGGGAGCCAGGGAGAGAAACATCAATGTATGGTTGCCTCTCCTGCACCCCCTACTGAGGACGTAATCCGCAACTCAGGCAAGTGCCCTGACTGGGAATTGAGCCAGCAACCTCTTGGTTCGCAGGCTGGTACTCAATCCACTGAACTACACCAGCCAGAGCAATAAAGCAAGAATTTAAATTGTGTATTTTCTTTTGCAGTTTCTGGGTATTATGAAATACTAACCAAGTCCTCCCTTCCTATGTTTTCTTTGAGTACTTTAATGGTATCCTTTGATTGCATATAATCTTTTATCCTACCAGAGATTTTTTCAGATAGCTACCCAATTTTCCCAACACCATTTATTAAGTAATTCATCTTTTTTTCTGACTTCATTTTCTTAATTTAAAGAATGAAAGTTAACATTTTGCACATGTATGAATGCATGCTAACAGGTAAATTCTGGTGTTACAAGACTCTATGAAGAGACTCAACAAAATGACCACCAGTTCTATATCTTAAGTAATTTAACCACACTTTAATACACCATGGAATTACTCATAAGAAAATAATGGTCAGATCCTTTTCCAAAGCCGTGAGCACATTTGCACACTATGAACTCTTTTGGTCGCATATTCATTCTTACATCTCATTAACACCTTATTCTGAGCTTTCCTATATAGGAATGGCCTGCACTGTACCATTTAGGATTTCATTGTAGTTCCATGCTGTGCAATATAGGACTAGTCTGCTGATGAACCATTTCTTCTATGGGTGTCTGTCTCACCAACTAGCTAATTTTTTTTCTGTGGACATTAGTGATGCTTTGTACTTTTTTCCCCTTTTGAACACTAAATACAAAGTCAGACACAAAGGAGACAGCGGTGAATCAAAACTCTACGGACTAAACCTGCTGACCATCTCATCTATTCCTTGGTTTTGTGCACAGTTAAGTCCTCACCCAATGTTGTCGATGAGACCTGCAACTTTAAATGAAATGACAAATAACGAAACCAGTTTTGCTATAGGCTAACTGACAGAAACAAGAGTTAAGTTCCTATGGCATCTCATCAACATTATATTGAAACGAAGTTAAACAAAGCAATGTTATCTGAGGACCTGCTATGAGTATTTTTTTTTCTAAGTTCCAGAGTTTCTAGGCTGTTCTTACAAAATGCCCTACACGGCTTCTTTGCCTTTACCTGTGCACAACGACAAAGGCTTCGGGGGTCCAGGAAAGAAAAGATGTATAAGGATAACACCCTTGGAAGCTTGGTAGTAAAATCCAGAGCTTCTGCTGGAATTTTTTCCTGAAGCTTTCGACAGCAGAACTTTTGCTGTGACAGGGAGCAGCGTTCGAACAGGCCTGTCAGGATTCTTCTCCTTTGAGAGTCTGTCCATTTGTCAAACTGGAAAAAAAAAAGACAAAAGAAAATGGAAAGCTTCAGATTTAATCTGATACCAGAGATTCGTTACCAAGAAGAGATAAAAGTGGTACAGAAAGTGAGTTGTGTAATTTATTCCTAATGAATGCCATGTATTTCTTTCCCTAATTAGTGAATTCCACGTTTTGCCACCTACATGCCCTTTCTCACATTTATATGTGTGAACCTGAGCAAGTGCTGAATATGTACAGAGTGCACTTGTAGTTAATTAGAACAGTAAGTTGGGAGCTGGCCATATCATAAACTGAGAGAACACAGATTTATAAAATACATCAAAAGGTGCCTGGGCAGCTTCTCTCCTCCCGAAGCGTTGTATACTAGCTCAAAGACCAGAAACAAACCTTTGTGTTCACAGTTGGAAATGCAGTATTACCTACAAATATCCCTGAGAAGGAGCGTCTATTGGGTCAAAATCCCACTAATTTGTAAATGATGGATGTGATTGGAGACAAAATATCAACAGGAAGACCTGGATAAAAAGACTTTCAGAGACAAGAAGTAGATGCCAAAGTAATCGGAGCCCACCAAGCTTTGGTTACTTCCTAATTTCCCCCAGAGATATCTCAGTCAGTCCCAAGATCCATGGCTGATCAAAGGTAAGAACCTGAGGGTTGGCTAAAACCCAAGGAAAGGTTTTATGGGAACTGAATAAGCCACTTGACTGGAATCTAAATCTCTCACATCCTATTGCCCACTGGAGAAAATAGGGAAGTTTGGGGCTACTTGTATTTTGTATACTATTGCATTTCACATATAGATATTTATTACAGTTATTATAAAGCAATCAGAATTTTACAATGGACTTTAGTTACACACTGACTACCTAAAAAGGCATATAAAACAAAAATGAATTTTGTACAAGCCGGAGAGTCAACTTCATTATAGTCATACGATGTATTTTTTTAATTAGTAGGAATACTTCTTAATTAAAACTATTCACTATTATAGATCTATTTGATGATCCACAAATCTCACTTGGGAGACTATAAGTTAGGAGGGAAAAAACTCTAAAATGAATAAAAATACCAAAAAAATTTAACTTACATATAAGTGGATAAAATGTATTCAAGTGTAAACATTTCCTGGGTTGTGCTATCCCTGTTTCTGCACCATCCTTATCTCCAACTTCTTTCCTTTCAGGAGAGATTATTGGAATGAATAGAGAGAAGCCAGAATAGAATGCCTAAAATCAGGGAAGGAACAGGCCTATGATCTTTCATAGATGCAGTGATCTATGAAAGAAAGAGCCAAGGGGAGGTTTTGGCTTTTGGCGGTTCAGGCCATCATTGCCTGGGTAGCAATTACAGTGTGTGAGAGAACTGGGAATAAATGAAGGAGATCTGAGAAGCATTAAAAGTTTTGAACTGGGCCCTGGCTAGCGTAGCTCAGTGGATTGAGTGTGGGCCTGTGAACCAACGAGTCACTGGTTCAATTCCCAGTCAGGGCACATGCCTAGGTTGCAGGCCAGGTCCCCAGTGGGGGCCACATGAGAGGCAACCACACATTGATGTTTCTCTCCTTCTCTTTCTCTCACTTCCCTCCTCTCTAAAAATAAATAAATAAAATATTTTTTAAAAAGTTTTGAACTGGGTCCTCTGCAATATTTTCCTTTGAGAAACAAAATGAAAATTGAAATTTATTTTTTTAAATCATTTTTAGGCAATGCTATGTGGTTCTGTAGACACTGAGCTTCATAGGGACACAGGATAATTACGGTTACAAAACAATTTTCCTGAGATACTATTATGACTGTGAGAAATCAGAAATCACCGAGAATACCTAACATCAGGGGATCAGCTAAGCAAACTGTAACGTACCAACAGGAGAAAAGAAAGTGCGGCGTTACATTGATGGTGGATTTGGGAATGAGACCATTATTTCTAATACTCATTAGAAATAAATGACTAAATCCCAATTCACCCACTAACAACCTCTCTCAGTCTCAATTTCCTCATTTATACATTAAGAATAATTATGTTTATATTGCAGGGTTGTTGTGAGGAATAAATAAATAATATATGTGTAAAATTTCTGATAGAGTGCCTGACTCACTGTAGACAAGACAGCTATTATAATAAACTATCATAGTGAATTTAAAAATAGTAAGTATGTAGGTTAAATCAATATGAAATGAAAATATATGTAAACAATTAAATTAAAAAGCATAAAATTACCAAGTCTGTACATTGACAAGAATGGGAACTACATCGAGAAAGGCTGAGGTTTTTTCTTAGCTACTTTCACTGATGTCCACCAACAGAGCATGGGCTCAAGCTGAAGGAGTGATTTTAAGTGAATATAAAAGAACATTGGGGTTATAAAATACTGAAGAAATCTGTAAGAGAAAATGTAAAACATTTTTCTTTAGAAGCTAAAAGACAATTACGTGGGTTTCACTTTCCCTGATTACAAAGGTCCAAGGTAATTTAAATTTGGCTTTCATAGGTGTTCTTTGCCTCAAGGAATTTTCCTTTCTAACTGTGTTTGTTTAGATAGAAAATGAATTTGCATTCCTTGAACTCCTACCAACTGAAAGCGATGACTCAGAATAATGCTTAACAGTTGGGGAAAATCCCCTTTGACTTTTGAAAGGTACTAGGAATAATCCAAAAAGCAATAACCCATGAAAGATTTAACTGTCCAGGAATTCATAATCTCTCACATCTTTGCATCATCGCTCAAGTCATCGGTCCAGTGCGTGAGACTGGGGAGCAACCAGGGCCATTTTCCTACCCTGGTATCATTTACGGTACCTCACTTCACAGTTCATTTCTTATGTTATGTTATGTTATGTTATGTTATGTTATGTTATGTTATGTTATGTTATGTTACATTAAATCATATTTATAATTATATTTTATCATTATTTTAATGTCTGCTTAAAGGGCTTTCTTGACTCAACAGAACTGTGAAAATCCTACTTTCAGAGTAGTTGGAATAGTAGTACAAGATTCTTGCTGCAGTTTCAGTAAGTGAGGGCAGTTGCTGGAGATGACGGTCTATTTATCTCACACTGAATGGCAAGGCAAAGTTCACAGGGAGGAAGGGACAAAATAAAGAGGGAGGCTTGTTATTTTTTGCTTATTGTTTTATATTACTCTGATTGAGTTTGAGTCCTAGTGTCAAAAACTTAGTATCACAATTAGAGTATGAATACACTCTTGCTTTAAAAGTTTCAGAAATGTATGAATATAATCAAACATGAACATCCTAACTACTCTACCCCACCAAATATCGCTCCATTCCCCGGAAATAAGCCCAGTTCACAGTCTGATGTTTGTGCATTTCTATTCACTGACATACACGCGTACCCAACAATGGGGAAGCAGTTAGATAAATTAGAGGATACCTATTCTGTAGAATACTACACAGTTTTAAAGGCAAAATACAGCCATAAATATCCTGATATCTAATGAACTCCAGATCATATTGTCTTCTCATTCATTCTTGGTAACAAGGATATGTGATGATCTATTTACTTATTTACTGCCAATACCATTTAGGTTATTTCCAATATAAAAACAGAACAAAACAAAACCCTGCAACATTCTGGAAAAATGCCTTCTCAAATCCCATATGAACATTTCTCTAGACAGAAAAATGGAAGTGGAATTGCAGGTTCAAAGGATATTTGCTTTTAAAAATTTAACAGAGCCTGTCAAACTGTCTTTTAAACATCTTTACCATTTTTACTCCCTCCAGTTGTGTATACCCAGTTTTATTTTCATACCCTCCAATTTGCCACTGAACCTTACTTTGGATATTATTTGTCTCTTTAATTTCTGCCACATAGATAAAGATAGGAATTGGGAATCTCATGGTTTAATTTGTATTTCTCTAATTTTAGCAAAATAGAGCATCTTTCATATGTTTATTAGCCATATGTATATTTTTATATATTTCTCATTCTTCTATTGGCCCACTATTCTGTATGGGTATTCGCATTTTTCTTATAGATTTTTAGGAACTCTTTATCTCCTAGATATTAATCTTTATCTAGCATGCAATTTGCAAATTATTTTCCCATTTTTCTCTCTTTTTTAATCTAAAAAGGCAAAAGAAAAAAAAAGGAAGTCCAAGCTATGGGGTGGGGGTCTGGGGGTGGGTTAATTTAATCTGTCATCACCATTGAGGACCAAATTCTTCTCTCCTCTGGCCCTGTGACAGTCTCAGCTGTGTCAGGTAGCTTCCTCCTGGTGAGATAACAGCTGCAGAACCATGGGTCTCCAATTGGCAAGGAGCAAACGTCACACTTTTCCAGCTCCTTCCTTTTAGAACAGAGGGAACTTCACCCAGCACTCAGTGAGGCAGGTGCTGAGGGCTCTAAATGGAAGGTCTTGGAACAGAATTCCATTTTCCAGCTTCCTCTGCATCTAGGAGCAGGCCTGCACAGGTTTCTTTCAGGGCAGTGATATCCAAATTGGGAGGGATAGGTGAGTGCCATAGGCCAGGAGTGCTTGGAAGGGTGCCACCTTGGGCAGGTGATGCCACCTCTCTTGAGGTCTGGTTTGGGCAACTCTAAAATGGGGTCAATAAACTACCTCCCAGGGTCCCTGAGATGTACCAGGTGCTCTGCTCCTGAGTCCTCTCCATTTAAATCTTCATTTTCTCTCATAATGGCAACCCTAGGAAGTAGCAGTGCTGGTATTCTTGTTAAAAGGTAAACGGAGACACATTAAAATTTTTTTCAAGAGCTTATTTGAGCATAGAGCAATTTGAACTGGGCAGCAGCCTCTCTTTTGAATTGTAATTGTTATTATGTTTGTTTCCAGCAAGTTAAAAGTAATGCCACCTACTTTTTTCAACTTCTTTATAATATCACTGTTATTTCTGTTAACAACATAGAAGCTGGGGAAAATGTGAGATGCTTTATTTTCAACGAAAATACTACAGTAGGCCATCCTTTCAAACAGACTGAATGGCAGAGGTTTGAGATAAGGGAGCAAGTAGTAGCATGGAACCAAAAAAGTAGAAGAGCTTTTCAGTTTCTCTGTTATTTTGTTTGTTACTGTTCAGAACATCAGACAGGACCATGTCCAGATGTACAAACAAAAATGACATTCTACAGTCAAATAGAAAATACTTTTGGATTGTCTATCTTAAAATAGGTTTCATATTACATATTACCTTACAATGTCCAAATTGTTTTTTAAAATGACTTTACTCCTAATACTAGATTGAGCTTTAAAACCAATACTTGATCCTTACAATGAAAATCCCAAGGAATTTACTTAGCAATCCCAAAGAACACTAAGTAAAACAGAAAAATTGGTATCCTTATTTTTCCTTTCTTTTTTAGAAATTTTTTTTTTTTTTTTTTTTTTTTTTTTTTTTTTTTTTTTTTTTTTTTTTTTTTTTTTTTTTTTTTTTTTTTTTTAGTGGGTGCTTTGGACACTGAGGTTTGAATGGAAGGGCGAGGATTTTTGGTGAGGAGATGGGAGTTGGGATCGTACAGTGTGTGACTGGCTCCAGAGGTTTTGTGTTAGGGAAAAGAAACCCAGGGTGGATGATGAGGGGGAATGAAAGGTCATTTCCGCTTCTTTTTTTCTCCTTCTTCGTCTTTTTTTTTTTTTTTAACGTGGGAGGAGGTTAGGTTAGGGCACATGCAGGTGCTGACGGGAGGAATTCAGTAGAGAAGGAAATGTTGAAAATTAGGGAGATGGAAAATATATTTCTTTTTTTTTTGGAAAATGTATTTCTTATGTTAATCTCTTAGGTGTTCATGAAACACACAAACAAAAAAAGTCTACATGATCTAGGGAATTTAAAGAATAGGTTTGTTCTTGGGCAAAAGAGAAAAAGCAGTGAGTGTCATTTATTCATTTATATAATATTTATTAAGAGCCTGGTGGTATCAAGAAATGTACAACAGCCCTGGCTGGTGTAGCTCAGTGGATTGAGTGCAGGCCTATGAACCAAAGGATCACGGTTCGATTCCCAGTCAGGGCACATGCCTGGGTTGCAGGCCAGTTCCCAGCAAGGGACGCATGAGAGGCAACCACACATTGATATTTATCTCTGTCTCTTTCCCTTCCCCTCTAAAGATAAAATAAATAAAATCTAAAAAAATAAAAAATAAAAGAAATGTACAACAGAGAGCATGAAAGGACCGTGTCTGCCCACTGTGAATAAAAGTCTACTGAAGAAGAAAGATAATTAGTGATCTAAATGTATATTTCTACAAGTTATGGTAAAAAATAAGAATAAGTAAGATCTTTTTAAATGTTTGAAGACCTTATCCAGGGTAATATTTAAAATGTAATAATTGTCAATGCTATTAATCAATCATACAGACATAGCCTACGGTCCTCCACTCTACCAGCTAAGCTACCGAAGGGCATGCTATAATGCCATTAATCAATCAAAACAGAAGCTGATCAGTCACACCAAATACTGGCTGAAGTAAATTAGCCCTGGTTATATTAATTTAGATATTTCCACTGATAGTAAGTGAAATGATAGCTGATGTAAACATAGTCATTCTACATAGTCTCTTTTTAAGTTGCTGGTAACAGATGCAAACCTACTTTAAAAACATATATAGCCCTGTCTACATAGCTTAGTTGGTTAGAGCATTGTCCTGTTACACCAAGGTTGGGGGTTCAATCCCCTGTCAGGACACATACAAGAATCAAACAATGAATGCATAAATAATTGGAAAAACAAATTTCTCTCTCTCTTCCTTCCTGTCTCTAAAAAATCAATCAATAAAAAAAATTTAAAACATATATAGAATATGAGAAAAACTCAGGTAGATTTGAATTTTTTGGTATTTTTAGTAAATTTATTTTGTAAAGTTCATTATTATTTTGAATAGGTAATACTTAAGCATGCATAAAAATATTAAAAGATATGAAAAGCTATTCAGAAAAGAATCTCTTCCACCCTGTAAGAGATTACAGTTCTCAACCCTGGAGGAAAGCAATGTTGCCCCTTTCCTTGTGAAGCCTTCCAGAGACATCATTTGTATTTCTTAGGATAATACATGTCTTTAGACTGAAACTTGTATACCATGACAGAAAAGAACTGGTGACCAACTAAGATAAACAAGAATAGTAAGAAATAGTGTTTTATGTTAGTCTTAGTGGAATGGACTGAATGTTTATGCCCACACCACTCCAAATTCATATGTTGAAACCTAAACCCCAAGGCAGTGATATTGGGAGGTGGGGACAGTAAGAGGTGATAAGGTCATGAGGGTGGAGCCCTCACAAATGGGGTTAGTGCCCTTGTAAGAGCCCCCTCACCCCATCAGCCACATAAGGCTACAGTGAAGACAGTCGTCTACAAACCAGAAATCTCACAAGACTCCAAATCTGCCAGTGCCTTGGTCTTTGACTTCCTAAGTTTTAGAACTATGAGAAATACACTTCTGTTGTTCATAAGCCTATGTCTTTTGTTATAGCAGCCTGAACGCATTAAGACACTTAGGAAAATGAGTCAGTAACTCATAGGAAAGGAGTTATATACTGGGTCAAACATGGTCCCGTAGGGAAGAAAGCTCTGTATGCCTTAAAGATGGAATATTTCAAATTTATGACATACATCGGGAGTTAAAGAAATCCAAGTATAGTTTTTTAAAGGAATCCTCATTTATTTTTAAAATTGAGATATAATTCACGTGCCATAACATTCAGCACGTTGAGTGTACAATTCAGTAGGTTTTAGTATATTCACAAGCTTGTGCAGCCATCACTTTCTAATTCTAGAACACTTTCATTACCCCCCAAAAAGAAACTGTGTACCAATTGCAGTCAATCCCTCTTCCCCTCTTCCTCCAGCCCCTGGAAACCACTAATCTATTTTCTGTCGATACGGATTTGCCCATTCTGGACACTTCCTACAAATGGGGTCATCTACTACGGGCCCTCCGCATCTGATCTCTCTCACTTGGTGTACTATTTTCAAGGTTCCTCCACGTTGTGCCATGTATCGGTGCTTCATTGTTATTTCTTACCCTTGCTTTTTAAAATTTTGGTAAAATATGTATAGTATAAAATTTACCATTTTAAGCATTCTTAAGTGCAAAGTTTAGGGGCATTAAGTACATTCACATTGTTCTGCAACTATCACCACTATCCATTTGCGAGCATTTTCATCTCAAAGTGAAACTCTGTAAACATTAAACAATAATATCCCACCCTTTGGTAACCGCTATTATACGTTCTGTCTCTATGAATCTGGCTACTCTAGGTCCTCAAATAAGTGGATTCGTACAACTGTATTTGTCTTTTTGTGTCTGGCTTATTTCACTTAGCACAATGCCTTCAAATTTCATATTGTAGCTTATATCAGAATTTCCTTCTTTTTAAAGGCTGAATGATATTCCATTGTAGGGATATACCACCCTTTGCTTATTCATTCAAAAGTTGATGGATATTTGGGTATTTATACTTTTTAACTATTGTGAATAATGCTGCTATGTACATTCATGTACAAGTTTTTGCATGACCGTATGTTTTCAACTCTCCAGGGTGACAGAGACTATTAAACAGGACTGTAGAGTGATTTGACAAGTAATGAACACTGGCCAGAGGTGGATACTTTAATCTTGACACAAGGAAGGATGATGACCACGGGTACTCTGTGCCTCCTTTAAGGAAAGAGTAAGAAAGTCTTCATTTGTATAAAGGGTGGTTGTACCTTGTTAGATACCAGTGTACGGTTGTTACTGTAACAATCTGAAGCATATGTCTAATGGCGTACATGGATGCTAAGTAGCCAGTGGATGAACTGTGCTGGTCAGTAAGCTATTGCATCTCACATCCAAACTCACCTTTCTTTCTCCTATTTTGTGAGCATAGAAGGCTGAGTCTTTATAAACCATATTGCCCCTTTGACAGCTGACTCCCTGTTAAATGCGGCCAATGGAAAGGGTGGTACTAAAGGGAAACTGAGGTAGAAGAGCCTCGCTGCTTTGTTTCCTTGCTGACCCTGGCAGCATCACCCTAACTCTTCTCCCGGGCAGTAACGGTTGATTCCAGTGTCTAATCTTTTCCACACTCCCTCAGATATGGAGGAATCAGCTGGCTGCTGTCTACGTTATTCCTCAGAAGTCTGGCCCCCCCCCACCCCCCAGGGCTGGTCCCAACTCCACGAGGTCCTTTCCCTGAGCTCCTGAGGTATCAGCAAAGCTGGAAGCAACTACTTCCTGCAGTGCTATCTCCATGGCACCTCAGTACTCTCTTTTCTGTTTTCCAGTATTTGTTTAACTAGTGCTATTTATTAAATTTAATTGTGTCTGTTAAAATAACTGGTGTATTTTCTGTTTTCCTGCTAACCATAACTGATACAGAAAGTACCAGCCAAACTTCTCAGGCTATGAGCAGTCATCACTGATTAACTTCCATCCAAACCGAATTCTTCGGGCTCTGTGGTAACATAACATAATACAGGAGCAAGTATATTTTATCTGCTTCAAATATAGAAGTGAGTATATTTTAAATAGTTACCCATTTTCCAAGCAGAGCTCTTCTTTCTTCAAATACCTACAATAAATAAAAAAGAATAATTTCACAATTCATGGTTCAAAATACCCATTATGAGAAAGACATCATTAAAGTATTATCAATAAATAAGTAGTCTTTTCATTATGTCCACTGAGTATAAAAGGATTTATTTAATTCCTGAGCAGGAACTTATTTTTAACTTGGGCAGGGTATCTTTTCTCTCAGGTCCTGCATGTGGAATAATTCATCTTAAAGAAGTAATAATTTTTTTAATCCTCACCCTAGGGTATGTTTATCGATTTTAGAGAGAGAGGAAAGGAGAGAGAAGCATTGATGTGAGAGAGCAGCAATGACTGGTTGTCTCCTACACATGCCCCGATAGGGGATTGAACCTGCAACCCACTGGTTACAGGACAAGGCTCCAACCAACTGAGCCACCCTGCCAGGGCAGAAGTAATAATGTTTTAAAGGCAAGAAATAAGAGAAGAATGACATTCTAAAGTGAAATCAATTTTAGAACTTGAAAGGAGATGGAAAAACTGACAAAGAAAAACAGGAACATGGAGATCCTCCCTCCAAATATTTCAGTATTAATAGTTTCAGAACTTGCAAAATTTATAAATGAGCAGCTCTTTTTTTAGTGAATATTTTTAAAAGCTTTATTTATTTATTTTTAGAGGGAGGGGAAGAGAGGGAGAAAGAGAGGGAAAGAAACAACAATGGGTGGTTGCTTCTCATGCGGCCCCCACTGGGGACCTGGCCCGCAACCCAGGCATGTGCCCCGACTGGGAATTGAACTGGCAACCCTTTGGTTCACAGCCTGTGCTCAATCTGCTGAGCTACACCAGCCAGAGCTGAGCAGCTGTTTTTATATTTCAGTATATACACATATCAGTGGCTATCCATATACTTATATGCTTGTAGGACCGGAAATGTTTATATGTATACCTCTGGACTTACAACTCAGTGTTTATCTGTATAGGTTTGTTGTTATTTACTATTTAGAACACAATATCTTATTCATCTTTCCATCGCCGGCGTAGAGTGTCGTACACAGTATGTCACAGGTACTCATGTTTGCTGGATTAAATGAATGTGGCACTGAATGTGACAATGGATGTCTTTATGGATATACTGGTACATGTGAGTTATTTACCTATTGGTGCTGAGGTGTTTTCTGTGCATGAGTCGTAGGTGTATTCGAATGAGTGAGGAAGGGAAAACTAATGCGAGAATGTTTGGCAGGGGAGAGAACTATGGAGAGAGGAAGCAAGAGAAAGTAATGAGCAGATGTAAATGTCTCTCTCACTCCCACACATACAACCTGTCAGCTTTCACAATTGGAATCATTTTGATGGTTGCCAGATGGGAGGGGGGTTGGGGGGACGGGTAAAAAGGATGAAGGGATTGTTGCAGAATAGTTATAGGGCTGTAAAGTACAGCATAGGGAACATAGTCAATAGTGTTCTAGTAACTATGTATGGTGTCAAATGGGCACAAGATTTATCGGGATGATCACTTAGTAAGTTATATAATGTCTAATCACTGGGGTGTACATCTAAAACTAATATAATACATGTCAACTGTAAATAAAAAATGATTTAAATTTTTTAAAAATTGTAATCGACATTTTCCCCTTCCTCTTAGCACTCCCTAAATTCTCTAGCACTGCAAAATGTTCCTACTTGAAGAGAAACTCAGGCCTATTTTTTCCCTTTTTGTGGAGAAGGATGAGGAGCTGGCTGTATGCTTCTAACAGATCGTGCTTTCCTTCCGTTTTTAGACTTTCCAACTCTGGTTTCAAAGGGCAAACAAAACGGGGACTGAAATAGTTGGTTCAACACCAAACTTGAAACCAGCGAAATGTCAGTTTTGCTTTTGGCCAGGAATCTCATACATCACAGGTAGACATTCTTTGTACATTAACAAAGAAAAAGAATGCCCTTCTCTCCTCCCCCCTAATTAACTGCCACCTGAGCTACTAGGACCCTAAATAACAGCAACAGATAAATTCCGAATTTTTAGATGAAAAAATTCATCTAAAGAAGAGAACCTGAAGAATAGAAGATTTGAAAATTTGGATTCAAGTATTTTCTGAATTCTTCTCCTTTAACCAAAGCCAGTCAGTCACCTGCCACCCAGACCAGGTTGTCAGCACCACCGCTTTCCTGAGGCCCAGTCACGGAGCTCCTCCCAACTCATACTCCACTGACAGCGCGTGTTCCATTTGGTCTCCAGAGAGTTCACTGCGGCTCTCTAGTTTTTCCCATTCCTTTTATCTTCCGGTGCAGATTACAACCACTTCCTCTACATGCTCCACCAGTTCTGTGACAGGCCCCCCCAAATACCTGCTGATTCAATAAAAACAGCAGCAACAACAAAGCTTCAAAAGTCATAGAATCTTAGCACTCAGAGAAACCCTCAAGATCTTTTTGCTCAATTTCCTTGTTTTAGAGAGGTTCACCAGAGGCCCAAAGGAGTTACATTTATAGATTTTAAAAAATCACTGGTTCCAGACTGTTCAGTTCAACTCACTTGGTTCCTTACTAGAAACGTGGTCTTCCCAATCCTGACCTCCAGCCCGACAGGCTTTGGCTTCACATTGGGAGACGAAAAGGGTACACCCCAAGAGCACAATCTCCGTTCAAAAGGAGGACAGGATGGCCATTATGGTGGCCAAAGACAACACAGAGCATTGGAAACAAAGGGGCACTGACTTGAAGGAGCGATGAGAATCAGCAAGAAGTAGCAGGAAAGGAGTAGGGTAGGAGGCAGGGAGTGTTATTCAGGCTCAAACAATAGTTTTTAGAGGGCCAACCACCAACTCTAAGCAGGGTCTGAATGAAGAATAAATATTGCTAAGAAAGTCACTTAAAATAGAGTCAGAAGATTATTAAGGAAGTGGGGCCTATGAACATCTTGTGCCTCAACTCTAAGAGCTGCATTAAGTTGCAAAGCCTGTTGCTAAATTTAGCTCAAGGCTGAGCCACAAACACCTAGAGTAACTGCTACATTGACACACATGGACTCTACTTACTTCCTAGTAGTTCCTGTCTTCCTCATTTGCATATCGGAACAAATCAATCCGTGTTAACCTAGCTAGCACCCTTTCATTTGCATGAAAGAATTACATTTTGTGTGTTTTGTCTTCATAAATCCTGCCTTTCCTTGCTCTCTCCAAAGTGCAGTTTGGGTTGCTACCTGAATCTGTGTCTGTTGGATTGCAAGCCCTTTGCTCAAATGAATGCTTTTTGTTCAGGAATGTTATTCAGGCTAAAACAATAGTCTTTAAAGGACCAGTGATCAAGTCTAAGCAGGGTCCAAGCATGTCTGGTTCTTTATCACAAGGCATCTAGACCAAAGTAGAAACTGACAGGAGTGAAGGGGGAGGGAAAACACCAAACAAGCTCAGGTCTGGTTCTGACTCTATCTTTGACAAGAAATATAATTTGGGACAAATTATTTAATTATCAGGTCCTCAGTTAGAGTCTTCTATTCTATAGTTTGGAGCAAGTCTTCATTTCAAAGATTTGCAATCATGTTCTTCGCCTTAAAGAGCTGGAAAACAAAATATCGATTCAAAATGGAAATATAAAAATGGATCTTCTTTCCTTGCAGTATGTTTATAACACTGTTTATTTAGGGTGTGCTGTTAAATCAAAATCCTACGTTGTTATCTTAGTCTATTGACACTGCAGTTACATATTTCACTAAGTGACATTATTACAATGTAGGAGTAAGACAGAGGCTCCTAAATGATGATTGATTGATGGTAACAAAGTACTCTTTCTCAGTATACACTTTTAACATGTACTGTACTACATCTGTGAACCGTACTTGAAAAAAAATGTTGGTTACTTTCAATTCAAACACTAGATGGCCAAAACATTCCTCCTTTCGGAATTCACAATACTTGAATTATTTTGAAATTCATTGCATTTACCTAATGCTAATGATGCTGTTTTGTCTTTTTTTTTTTTTAGGCATCTGAATTTCAGTTCAATCTTTCTGCTTAAAGCCAGCAATGTTAAAAATCCTGTGACTCTTATTTTAGTCTGGAATAGTTACATATTTCACATTTTACTACAAAATAGAAGAAAAATAAAATGAAAACAAAAAAAGCAGGACCTCAAAATTACACTGATCAGTGGTGACAGAGCCCTGTTTTAGAAGTGTAGAAAACCCCTTGAAATTATTGTATGTACAGAGAGAAGATGGCGGCATGCTTACCACTCCTTCCTGTCTTTTTTCTCTTTTTCATTCTACTTTTCTTTATTCTCTTTTCACTTTTTTATTTCCTTTTCCTTCTTTTCTTTCTTCCTTTCCTTCACTTTTCTCTTTTTTAAACACATACAAGTGAGACAAAAACAAAACAAAAAAACCTGGAACTGTGGAAAGACCAGAGTTGGCCCCAAAGAAAGGGCATTTCAACAGCTGAGACACTGGAAGCAGTGAACACCAGGATACCTGAAGGAGATAAAACCATTGAATTTCACAGGCATTCTAACACAGAGTCCACACCATAAACCCAGGGAACCAGAACAAACAAATTTAAGAAGCTGAGGCTAACAAGAAGAGTCTCACAAACAATGGGAAGACAAAGAAACAACCCTCAAATG